>ML343415.1:0-89696 GCA_005239505.1 Nicotiana paniculata
CCCCCCCCCCCACTGCCCCCACCACCGCACACAAAAAATTCCACTTTTTTTTTATAATTTTTAAATTTCTATTTTTTTTTTTGTGCAACACCCACCCCCTCACCCAACGCTGCCCTCCCCCCACAAATTTTTTATTTTATTTTTTTACTTTTTACTTTTTCTTTTTTGTTATTTCAAATTTCTATTTTTTTGTTTTTTTGAACACACTCCCTCCACCCTCCTCCCCTTCCCAATTTTTTTTTTAATATATTTTCAGTTTTATTTTTTCATCTTTCGATTTACATGTTCGGAATTTTACAAGTTTCAAAGTTATGAGTTCG
Source organism: Nicotiana paniculata (assembly GCA_005239505.1). Taxonomy (NCBI): domain Eukaryota; kingdom Viridiplantae; phylum Streptophyta; class Magnoliopsida; order Solanales; family Solanaceae; genus Nicotiana; species Nicotiana paniculata. The sequence continues at coordinate 321 of ML343415.1, forward strand.
GAGGTTTATGTGTTTGGAAGTTTACGAGTTTAGAAATTATAAAGTTTATGGATTCAAAATTTCGCGGTTTCGAAAGTTTAGCGGTTCAAAAGTTTATGAAATTTTTATGTTCGTAAAGTTATTGGTTCGAACGTTTATGGTTTCATGTTTATTGCTACTAAATTATTTATTAGTACTCTTGAGAAGTTATTTTCTTTAACTTGCGTATCAAACACCGGAAAAATGAATAAAATTATTACTTGTTTTTCAAGAAAATATTTTCTTAAAAATATTTTCCAAGGAAACATTTATAAGATAGGGTATTTGGTATTTGAGTCTTATGCGTTCTGATTTTAATTCTTTAATTAGTAACTGCAACTAGTTGTTACTAGTCACTGCTGAGATAAAAATGAAAATATACTTTTCTTATTTTTTTGGTGGTTTTATTTTCTTATGCTGTCGGCCATCTGAAATTGACAGGTATCTCTGAGTGGTCATTTGTTTGACAAATTCCTCATAAACGAAGCCTTGGATATTATTGAAGCAGCAGGTGGCTCCTTTCACTTGGTGAAGTGCCAAGTTGGTCAAATCACAAGCGCTTTGTCATACTCAGAACTGGAGGTTACTTATCTCTAAACTATTTTGACCTACGCGTACATGGTGTGAAACTTGATGATTATATTCTTACTTCCTTTTTGCTTTCATTATTTTGGATAGGTTGGAGCTGAAGATAAAGCAGTTTTAGATAAAATAGTTGATTCTTTAACTTCCCTTGCTTATTCAAGAAATTCTTCGGGATCTCAAAACAAGGAAAACAACATGATATCTTTGAGGGTTGGGGAATTCCAACAAAGCATCATAGATGAGAAATCTGATGCAAAGAAGGTCTTAATTTTAGGTGCTGGTCGGGTTTGCAGACCAGCTGCAGAACTTTTAGCATCAATCGGTAGCATGTCATCATCCGGACAGTGGTTATCATCTATAACTGCTGATTTTGAAGAGAAAAATTGTGTTCAAGTGATTGTTGCTTCTTTGTACTTGAAGGATGCGGAAGAGGTATGCCATATATAAAGTTTCATTAGACGTTGATCACTCTGAATAAAAAAAGGAACCTCATGATTTCAGTTCTGTAAATTGGAAGTTTGGCGGTATTTTTTCACTACCATATCTTCATATAAGTCTATGTCTCCGTGTCCTAATATTATATTTTTAGAGATTGTATAAGATATTCTTCTCATGTTCTCGTCTTTTTTCAACAGCATATAATTCTCTTGAGTTCACTTCTTTGATTCTCCTCTCTATTTTCTTTTTTCATCAGCTTTGCTTCTGCAATATAATGTTTTCTGTGTCAGTTTATCAGTTCTTTTTATTATTTGCATTGGGATTTTGTTACAGCATGAAGTGACAATCTATATTTGCTGTAGATTTAGTTATTAATTATCTATTCTATTTTTGATTTGTTGCATATCTTAATTATAGACAATATAATTTCATTTACAGTTGTATATTATGCTTGACCTCTAATTTTTTTCACTTACAGAACTTTTATGTTCTCTTTTTCTTTCATTGTTAATCTTGTTTCAATTGTACAGGTTACTGAAGGTATTCCAAATGCAAAAGCAGTTCAGCTTGATATTACGAATCACGAGTCTCTTTCTAGTTGCATCTCACAGGTATTGTCTTTTGATCGCCTATCGTGGTGAAATATTCTCCTAAATAGCCTCTGAGACAATAAGTGATAGTGATAAGGATCTATTATGTTTTGAAGCTCCCAAATACTAAACATAGTGTTAGAATTACTGGATGATAGCAGAAAGCTTTTCTTTGGTCTCCTAGAATTTATGTATGTTGTAAATAAGTGGCTTTGTCTCATGCTGTCATTCTTGTCATCAAGCAGGTTGATGTTGTCATCAGCTTACTGCCTCCTAGTTGCCATGGTATTGTAGCAAAATCATGCATTGAGGTATTTGTTTTCCTTTCTTTTCAGTTTTCCTTTCTTTTCTATGGGTGTCATCTCCTTGTTATCGAGATTCCTATCATGTATGGTAATAAAAGAGGGCCCTGATGAATACGAAAAATAAATCAACATAAGCTAATAAAAAATTGATCAAACTGCAAGTGTTGACTGCATCTTGAAGAAAGTTTGATTTCTGACATAGATCAAGTACAAATCAGTTCTTGAATTTTCATTAGAAGTCTATGGGTTCAAAGCTCTTTGAAGATGTCCGAGGATGGTGAGCAACAACGTAAGAGACCTAACAGGATTGAACCACATAAAGAGCACTCACCCTGTATTATGTACTGAAACAAATGAATCTTGAATAATTTTATGAGCTAATCCAATTAAATGCACCATAACCTGGCCCAGAAATCTTAAAATCTTTACAATTTATTCCGAGGAAAAATCCCATCTTCAAAGTTAATATCTATCAAACTCTCCTGAATTCGTGGACTACTACTAAAATGCATCTTCAAATCTCCTGTTGCAGCTGAAGAAACATCTTGTCACAGCTAGCTATGTCAATGATTCTATGTTAAAGCTAGACGAAGACGCAAAATGTGCTGGAATTACTATTCTTGGTGAAATGGGCTTGGACCCAGGAATAGGTAACTTTCACCCGAGAAAATAAAATGCTCTACACTTTTTATTTTATTTTGTAATTATAATGCTGTTATCAGTTAAATGTTCTCCTGCATATAAGTAACTTTAATAAGAGCGTCAATGAATTTGTTGAAAACTTCTTGCTGGGTCCAGAATATTATTATTGTGTAGTAGTTTGGTTGCTTAATATGTTCGCCAAAATCTGAATCAATAAATGATGCTGATGATTCGGGTAAAATGTGGCAATAATAGGTAGTTAAGAATGTGAAATAGATAGGTCTCATCAGTAAGTAGAAAGTATTTGAATGAATGCATGCACACGCTTGCCTCTTTCCGCCAACCATATGAAAGTCGAAATGAAGGCTAAAACCTGCTTCCTCTACACACCAAATTATTGAGCTCGTGAAGGAACTAAACAGTCCAGAATAAAGTCCTTTCAATTGAAGACAGATGGATGCATTACGAACCTGTAATAAGTGATATGATAAGCATAACAAATGATTAACACTTTTCAAGAATTTACGAACACAGGTATGTAAACCATGTTTAGATGTTGTTGTACTTGCTTTTTCAACAAATCTAAAAACACAAAAGGGTGAGGTAAGGCCGTAAGGGTAAGTCCTGATACATGAAGTAAGGACCGAGTGGCAAATAGCTCAGCAAGTTCATATTTCTAAATGCTTTGAAGAGAAGAATATTCTGAATAATGGAGAACTATTAAAAGGTTAAAAAGAAGCATACAAAAAAAATTATTAAGTTGACAATCATAACAGGGTTCTTACCAATATACATCTTCATCCGTCTAAATCCTTATAGAAAAACTGTAAAAGAATTAAATAGGACAGCATAAAAGGGAAAGATAAAACAATGTATCATATAGTCCTAACCTTGATGGGTGTTAAGACAAAAGACTGGGTAGAGGAGTTTTTTAATTAATCTGTAAACTGGTTGTCCAGTTAAGACTTTTCAAAGTGAACATCTTTTCTCCTGATTACACATTTATACCCACTTTCTCAATTTTTTTCTTCTCTTCTGAAAGCTTCAATTTCTATCTCTTTATCTCATAGCGATATCTTCCCTAAGATCTTACCATCTGGCTTCCTCTACCTTTTACTCGGAATGTTGTCAATATATCAGTATCCATAGTTTGGTACTCAGGAATATAATAAGATAATTTGTATTCTTTAACACCAGCTTTGAATCCAACACTTTCTTTAGTCTCTGTTTGTGGTGACATAAATACCTCCATACAAATCATGAATTAAGAATTCTAGGAAATGGAATATAAACGTGAGAGAGAAAGTGAGAGAGTTGAATTCTTCACCAACGGCGTCACTGTAAACTTCTAAAGTCTTACTCCCCGGGGAATAGATAGCTCAGGGTGCATAATTCATAGAGACATATGGTTACTGCAATTGCCTCTAAGAATTTTAACTTAGGATGCTAGAGATAAGAGCAACTGGAAATCTGGAATCACTTTCTGAGATTCTGATTATGGCTCTTTGCTTTTTGTGGATGCATTATTCCTAAACGGATATTGATTGAATATAATAAAAGATGATCCTCCAATTTTATTACAAAAATAATAATAAAGAATGATCCTCGAAATGCTTCCAGTGAGTATACCATTTATCGAAGTTGAAGATACCTTGAGGCAGACTACTGTTTTTCAATGAGTAACTATTTCTTGATAACTGAAGAAAAAGGGGAAATCTCCTTAACAAGGTGTATACCAAAAAATGGGAAGTCTTACAAAATATCAATCATCTTATGTGAAGGGGCATTATACAGTGTTGACCAGCTATACATACACACATACATATATATAAAGTTGCAATTATTAAGAAGGATGTAATTCCTACTTAGCTACTACTCCCCTCATAAAGTAGTAACGCTTAGCGTTTTGGAACGTAGCTAATTCTTTGAAACAGCAATAACTATCGATAAGCACCAATTACCAGTCTGAAATCTCCAAATCAATTAAATAATTAAACTGGAACGATAGTGTGGATTTTTTTTCTTTTCTCATCTGAAAGGCGGACATCTAATTACAGAACTGATCTAATATTCTAAATTAACTTTCTCATCTTCACTGATCTAAAACTATGTCAATAGAACAAAATATAGTTGAAGTGGTGAAAGTAGTTGTAATGGAGATGAATGAGATATATGAACAAATCTTGGGATTATCAATCAATGAAACATGTATTAGGCAGCGTATGCTCAAGATGTATCATAGAAAATTGTTGAGATAAATGTCAGAGCTCTTAGCTGAAATACAAGTGCCTGATGAAGAATAAATTTGCTGCTGTAAATTTGTATTTTTAGTTTAAGTCCTTTTTGAGAAAGGAGTATGTTTTGACCAATCTTTGGTTAACTAGTGGTGCCTATTTTATGTTGTAGATCATATGATGGCAATGAAAATGATCAACCAAGCCCATGCAGCAAAGGGAAAGATCAGGTCTTTCATTTCTTACTGTGGTGGTCTTCCCTCTCCAGCTGCGGCCAACAACCCACTAGCTTATAAGTTCAGGTATGGCTTCAAGTTCGATTGAGTGTTGATTTGATAAGGTTACCTTGTCAATATTGAGAAGCCCGATTAAGCAGGCTTCTTGATATGACATATTTCAAAAAGCTGTGGAGTATCTCTTCTCCTTTCTTCATTGGCACTTCTTTGCTAATCAGAAGCATATAAAGTGCCCTCTCCAGACTGCCTGAGCATTTCCATTTTCCTTAGTGATTGAACTGACTCAACTAACTTTTGAATTAGACAGTAACATCTCTTTCCAACATAAGACCCTATACACAGAAAGTGGATAACTATTTGTGTTCACTCACTTGATCTATTATTCTCTTTCTGGAAGCAATACATTCACACAGATGTTTACCGCTTTCCATTTTGGGTTACTTAGTTTTCGTCTTGCTTTTCTGGTCATTAGTGAAGTAGATATAATCTCTCTGTTATCTTTTACTTGTTAGTATTCTTCCTACTCTGTTGATTTTACATCTCAATCATCCTACCCGTCGATTAATTTTGTTATGTTGAAACAATATCTAGTTGGAATCCAGCCGGGGCCATACGAGCTGGGTGGAATCCAGCAGCCTATAGATCTCAAGGGGAAATTATTCATGTTGAAGGTGAGTAATTTAGCATAGGAACTGCTTTTGATATCTATCCCATGAAGAAGTATATTGTACTAAAATTCTAAAACAACTTCCAAAACTACTTCTACTTGCCTCTGTAATATGCAGATGATAGGTTCCTATGTATCATTGACAATCTTAAAGAGTTTATGTCCTCGTCTGATTTTTTTGGTCTCTTGCAGCCAATATTAATAGCTATTAATCTCCCATAATGACACATACTTGCTTTTCAAAGTTCCAACCGTTATCCCCGCCCTTTATGGGGCATGGATGGGAGGTAGTTGTCATTTATGTGCTTTTGCTTTGCTAACAATATTCTAAATGCAGGTCAGAGGCTTTATGATTCAGCTGTAAAGCTTCGTCTTCCTGATTTTCCAGCTTTTGCATTAGAGTGTCTCCCAAATCGCAACTCCTTAGTGTATGGAGACTTATATGGTGTAGGAGAGGAAGCATCAACAATCTTTCGAGGAACACTACGTTATGAAGGCATGTTACATTACTGGGCTTCATACAACGCTTTCAGTTAAAGAGATTTGAGTCTGACCTAGGGTTCGAAGGAAAGCATTAGATAGACAGATTAACTTTTATTTTTTAAAAGGAAAAATAGTTTCTCAGAAGAAGTTGAAACACCGTCGTCCTCAAATTGTTATCTGCTTTAAGGTTTTGGCGAGTCAGACTTAAAATGTGTCACCACCACATCTAAAAGCTTGTATTTATTTATTTAGGTCTTGAACATTCCACTCGCATAGGAACACCTAATTCTTTTTTAGCTTTTAACGTAGTTCATGTAGCTTCTAAATAATGCTTTGAAATGACAAAGTGGATAATTCTTTGGGATTGTGGGAGTAATAGACTTGATTGCTTTCTTGTCACCAAATATTTGGGTTGACATCTTATGGATTGATATTTTTCACAGGTTTTAGTCAAATAATGGGGACACTTGCCAAGATTGGATTCTTCAGTACAGAATCAACTCTTATTCTTAAAGATGGGATTAAACCCACACACAGAGCATTTTTGCTGGGACTTCTTGGAATAGACGGACAGATTTTCCCCGAACCAGTAATTGATGAAAAATACATCACTGATAGGATCTCGAAACTTGGGCTTTGCAAAGACAAGGACACTGCAGTTAAGACAGCAAAAACTATAATGTAAGTTGAGACAACTATCTGAGGTCAATCAGTTATCTACTTGAAGTATTGGAAGTGTATGTTCTTTGAACGAATATATTGGTATACAATGTGAAGTGCTGTTTTTATTCATTTAAAAAGAAAAGGTTGTGGTTGAATGATAACGGGTTTACTTAATATCCAAATAGATTTTTGGGATTTCATGAGCCTACAGAAATACCATCATCCTGCAAATCTCCATTTGAAGTTACGTGTTTGCGCATGGAAGAGAGATTAGCATACTCCAATACAGAGCAGGTAGTTGTCTGAATTACTTTTTAAGCCAACTAACATGCAACTAGTGACCTGGATTTACCGCTGATGTTACTTGTGTTAGGACATGGTGCTTTTACACCATGAAGTGGTAGTAGATTACCCAGACGGCCATGTTGAAACCCATAGATCCACACTTTTGGAAATGGGGAGGACAGCGAACGGCAAAACCAACATGGCCATGTCTCTTACAGTAGGGATTCCCGCAGCCACTGGAGCTCTGGTATTCTTCTATTGAACTTGTGCCTAATGATCATTGTAGCTCTGTATCATGGACGAAACCGTAGTTTACTCTCTCTTTCCCATTGCAGCTATTACTTGCAAACAAGATCAAAGCAAATGGTGTACTAAGGCCTATTGATCCAGAAGTTTATGAGCCAGGTAGTTCAGCTCCATTGATTTCCAATTTGTCTAGGAGAAAGAAATGCTTGCTTGCATAGAAATGAATAATCCAGTTTGATTTAGTAAACATTAAGTGTATTTGGTATGATATTAAAATGATTTAATTAAAAGAAGTTCTCTTGAAAAATTATTTTCTAAAATCATTTTTCCATAATTTGATAACGCTTAGAAATTGATTGGTGGAAATAGTAAAAGGTGGAGGATGAAGCTTGGTGTTGGTGTAATAAATATGAGTAATACAGCAATCAACAATGTTAATAAGTTAGTTGAAGCGAGTGACGTGGAATAAGTTAAAATAGTTGAAGAGGAGAATATCAGTCATATTCCGTCATTTGTTCTTAAATATATCTTCATTTTTTAATAATTTAGGACAAGTAAGCACTATAAATGATTTCGGAACTTTTTCCAACCATAAGGAAATTCTCAACTAAGATATGAATTCAAGGTTGAAGAACATGATTTGCTGATAGGAAAATATTTCTAGCTATATATTGTAAGAACTCATTTCATTCCTGGTTTTTATTTCAAACAAATATAAAAACCTCTGGCTTGATATAGATACAGTAATATTAATTTGTTAAGTTCATGTATTTTCTTGGTGGATTGGAGCAGAAAGTACAAGTATGAACTCTAGGTATGCTTTAATTGGAATCAGTCTCCAGCAGATAAATTGTCTGTCTGTTTCTATCATCAGCTCTGGTTGTGTTGTAAAAGAACAGTTAGTGACATAACACTCAGCACATTTTCTGTAAATTTGCAGCACTGGATATTTTGGAGGCATATGGTTTCAAGTTGCTGGAGAAGATTGAATAATGTGTACATTACAGATTCTTTTTTCCTGAAGGGTGTGAAATTGTCTCCTAGTAAATCAGTGAACAAGCATGTCATTGATGTACATAATCCCGACTCTGTCCTTTGTGTTATGTATATACAAACTATGCACTTCATAGTACTATCTTTATTTCCTTATTAATCAGTTATAAAAAGAATGTCACCTTTCTATCTTTGAAAACAATTTAATTTTAAACTTCCCCATTTATGTCCAATAATAACATGATTTTCTAGCCACAGAAATCTATGGATTTCCTCGAACATTTCCATCACCAAAAATACCAGCACATAATTCAACTAGAAAATAAATATGCAATATTCCGCCAATTTTATACCTATATAAAGGAGTGTCATTACTAACACTCAGGAAATTTTTTATAGCTGTGCAGAGTAGAAAGGCAAAAAATAAAAGATGATACGATTATTCTACTGATTACCAACTTCTAATAGCTGAGGCTTCACTTTTTGATCGCCTACAAGCAGGTTTACGATTGGTTTAATATATGAAGTCAAATCATACATTTTATTTTATTTTTTTGGAGTCTAGTTTGGAGAGGAATTTCTGGGAACTATCCATGAAACTAACTGATACTCCACTTCTCTCCAGTTGTGCACTTTCTTAACCATGGGATGCCCATTAAGTGACTCACTCTTGGACCATGGGTATGAATTTTCATAATCAAAGAGAAGAACCTTAATTCCAGCTTCCGCGCACTCGATAGCATACCTTGGATTGTCATCAATCAAAACATTTGCTCCCAAGGACCTAGCAGAAGCAGTTATCTTAAAAGTTAGTCAAACAGCGACACAATTATGAAGTTTCGCGGGTCAAGAATACAATATAATGAGAGAGACAAAAATTCCGGAATATAAACAAACTAACTTTGTACAACCAGCTTACATACAAAAGATTCCATATTCTATGCCAATAGACAATGGTCAGCTAGCTAGCTACATACCAAAATGGCAAAGCCTTGCAGAAAAATAGAACAAAGAGAAAGATAAAAGCAGAATGCGTAAGGAGACTGATGATATTACCTGCAAATATCTGATTTAGCTATAGACTGCCCATTCAATGCAAAATGATTCCCAAAATGCATATCCTGAAACAATCCAGGATAATGCCTCTCAATCCACTCAATTGTGTGATCTTTAATGGCGTTTTGCCGGGACCTATCAAAATATTGGTCAAATTAGTTCTCAAGCAAATACTCAGTGTGGAAGTTAACAATTAATTGAAGCAACCAAAGGGTCCTCAAACTACGTACGTTACAATTGACAGGTTACAGAATCTAGACATCTTTTGAAGAGCCTGTCGAGCACCGGGAATTGGATGAATTCCGGTCTTGAAATAAGAGGTCTTGAAGAATTCATGGACACGGATATCAGCTGCCAAAATAATTATGTAAGGTTAAAAACAGAAATGTTTAGTCACAGATGTCGTGCAGGTCAAACCACTGCATACAAAAGCAACCAGCGGAAAGGCAACGAGGACTCAAGGGCTTTTATGGAAGGAGCGGACCAATTTACTGAAAAGAAAGCACCAATAGAAGAAATGCATAACCTTGTATAAGATACACAAATATCTCATCCGTAAACTAAAAGAACGCATCAAGCATCTAGATCAAATTAATGTGATGCCATATGTCTAAATCAATTGCAGCAATCAACACCTGTTAATTTTTACTTCACTAAAAAACAAACACCAAGCAGTTGGTTTATTCCAATTTTATCAATTTCAATTGCCAATTAAAGTCGTTTCCATAGTCAAAGTACATAAATGCCAATTAAAATGAAGAGCAGCAGCGGTAACAGAGCAGGAAACAATGGAACAGCAAAACAATACATTACCAAAGCAACAGAAAAGAGATACTTGTCCAGAGGAACAAAGGCAAGAAGAGCAGAAGTAGAAGCATGCGAGAAGACAAATAGATGCAGTAGTAAAGAAGCAGAAGACAAAGAAAAAGAGAAAAGAGAGACGAGAAGGCAAAGGCAAAAACTGCAGAAGAAGAGATGGGCCAACTAGCCCAAAAGAATAAGAAAGAAAGAAAGAAGAGTAACTGTACTCGAAACTGCAGTCACAGCAGTTAGAAGGAACTTAGTCCTAATAGCATAATAGAGAGGGGGAGAGGGGAGGAACTTAGTCACAAATATATGACCAATATAAAATTAATCTTACTTAAGCTAAACTTGACCCCAGATATCAGCTGTACTTTATCTTCTTTTTTTCTTTGAGAAATTATGTCAGATCTACTTCATCAGGAAGATCAGAAAAGAAGAGCATGCCTAATGTCTCCACCCTAAAAATGAATGAATAAAAAGAGAACAAAACACCTTGGAATATTTGCCTATACCTAAATAACTCAACTGAAAGGAAAGACCCAACAATACCTTCATCTCTTGAGCATTTCCATATCTGCAATGATTAGAGAAATGGTAGCTTAGAAAAGCACAAAAGTTACAGGAGAAGGGATATATTAAGGTAACCAAACAAGTGATACCTCCACAGTTAGGGCATCTTTTTGTACATTGCACTACCATTTCTATGTTTACTTATTCATTTTTTGATAGGTAAAAGTGAATTAATTGTTAATACTAATTAGCACTCAAGTGGAGGACCATTTACAAGTAAAGACAATAGACTTGCACACAAGCTTATTTACAAAAACGACAAGAGCACGGAACCCAAGATCAGCCAACTACCGGAAATATACCATCTTAGCAGCACAATCTACTTTTCTCGCTTACTTTCCAACTAGCATAATTTAAACCCATTTTAGTAGTTTTAACCCATGTTGTTATCTTGTACTTGATCTCTTTTTGTTGCTCTCTTCAGTCTTCTATCCATCACCCATCAATTTGTCATGACTCATTGCCCTCTCTTCACTTCCACCCCAAGAGACTCCTAAAAGTTTCCCTATATATGCCAAATTCTGCTGTTCAAAATCACCCATTTTAGTACTATCAACCACGTTCACGTCCAGTTACAGGTAGTGTATTCTCATTCAAACATGACGCACTATCGAAATTGTCCTTGCTGCTCCATCACAACAAGTAGAATCCAGCAACTACCAACACTGTTTTTGTCATCTTAAGTGTATCTGCCCAGCATCTTGAACGCCCTTCCGGTGCTCATGTTGAATTGCTATTCAACTGTCATTCCCTTCTTCTACTAACATAAGCCCCTTAAATCTCATTACCCTTTTTAGCCTTCCTTTATTCCTGTATCTATCAATTTTGCATTGGGGGAGAAAGAGAGAGAAGCAAGTCCATCAATAAAGCAGAATCGAAAATGGGATTGAACTCTCAATTTAACACTCCTCAGTTTGCTATAGTATCTTCTCATCATTCTGTCCTAGAAAAAGAATAGTTCTACTTTCCTTTTTCGAATTTACTGCATACTGTGACCACTTTAATAAAAAGATTTATTCTTTTTAGTACCGGGTTTTCGTTATTCTTTAATAAGGGACAAGGAGATTTTGCACTCCCGCCTTTCTTTATTTTTATTCTTGAAAAATACAAAACCAAATCCAAACAAATTGACCATTTTCCATTACCAAAAGTAAAAATATCACGTTACAACTCTTCTAAGAATTGTGCCAGGTCAAACTAAATTGGATATCAAACTAGTGGAAGATATTTGTAAATTCATTCCAAATGAAGCACAGAATATTTAGTAGTATAAATCTTCAGTTAGTCAGTCTGATTTTTGCCAACTGAGTTAAACCCTCATTCTGTCTCTCATGCTATTAATTGCTTTGCGGTGCCCGTTACAGAAATCTCATTAATTGGATCATTAATAACTTGGCCAAATTGGTCTTATATCCAGTGTTGTCAAAGGCAAAAAACATAGAAAAGCATCAAAAGCCAAAACCATTATGTGACATCAAACAATATGCAAGACAAAGTTGATAAGCATGGTACCTTGAAAAATTCATATACATGATACTCAGACACCGAATGGTATGATGAGTAACGATCTGCAATGAATTCGTTGAGAGCAGAAACAAAGTTCCCAAGGACTGCAAACCAGCAAATAAAAGAAATAAGGATACTGAAAGTGCAGACACGATCAGTTTACATTAGAGACAGTAACACAACTAAAAAAAGATGAGAGAATTACAAGTAAAAGATAGTGATAGAGGGATCAAAACAGTTAACATTCTGTGAATAGGGCAAACAACTTTGCAAATGACAGTGATTCCCAAAATAACAAGCATGATTACAGAACTATACAAAAAAAATTATGAGAGTACTTTTAGAAGACTTGCCCCCAGTACTTTTGATGAGTGGCGACATATTATTTGCGAGTTTCAAAGGTTCTCGTTGGTCCTAAGGGTTAGTCCCAAACGGATTTCTCGGTCTTAAAAAAGGTACATTTGGGAGATTTGTTGCAGTGACTGCAATGATCCTGGACATCTAAGGCTCTTTCCTACATAATGCCTGTCATCACACATAAACCAAGGGAATGAATTTTATAACCGAGAAATTCTCGAGGACCAATGGTAATGGGTCAGCCCCTCTACCTTCTCCACTTAGAAGCCAAGCTAATTCTGTTGTAGGGTTTGAATCCGCTTAACCGACACATCACATCACAAAATGTGCTCTTACCACTGCGCTGAAGGCATCACAAACTGATGCCTAACCCACACATCACAATCCTTACAATCTAGCATTACAAGAGAGAATTTTTTTTTTTTTTCAAATACCTTCATCAACATCAACAGCCACAACAATTTTGTCATGTAAATCCTGGTTAAAGAATCCAGCACAGCTTCCTCTGTTAGATGTATTGCTTTTATTATCAGAAGGCTTAGTAAAACTGCTAGTACTAGCTCCCTCTGCATCATCATGTAGCAAGAGAGGAAGGGATGGAGCAAAAACCTGTGCCCTCTGAAACCCATTCACATATTTATTGTTACAACTTGTATTTGAATCATTAGAAGAAGAAGATGAACAGCAGCCCCAAAGCCTAAGAGCCGTCGCATTGTTAAAAGGGTATTTTCCTACACCACCACCATTTAGATCAATGGAGGACGAAGCAACATTAGATAAGAACTTAACACATGACAAAAGCTGAAAATCTTTAGGGCCAACAGGAAAGGTAGATGCTATTGCCATTAAAGGACGAATCCAATTATTACTTCTCCTTCTTATCATAACGATACTGGAAAAAATGCCCTCCCACACATCTAGCAAGAACCCACGAAGAAGGTTAAAAACAAAAGCAGAGAATGGTTTTTTTCTAATGCCCCATAGCTTAAAATGCAAAAGGGTCTTGTCCTTTTAATGGATTGTGAAACATCTGCTATTTTAATAATATGATTGGACAAAGAAAGAGCAAAGGCAAAAGTGAAAGCCGGATCAAAATATTCCAGTGTGAGAAACGAATATTTTAAACTCCAAGAAAAAGCGAGGAAAAGAAATTCTATAGATCTCCGAAGGAAACCATTTTGTAATGTTCAATCAGGTGTCTAAGAACAAGGCAAGGGAGTTGCAAAGATTACAGGTAGAGAAGGTGGCGCTTCACCATCCAGCCCTAATATCCAGTGTAATTCACCGGCTCTTTGAAACTATGGTGTGTGTACCTAATGGCCCCTAAAGAATTCAAATACACCTAAGTCCCCCGTACGATTCACTTTAGAATTAGTATGTATTTTAGTGTTATATGTATTTTAATATTAAAGTGTATTATTTATTGTAATGTTAGTGGCTTTAAATTGACAAGAAAGTGTATCATTATCTTTGGTGTAACCCATGTCCATGATCTACCACTAATTATCCACTAAAAGTTAAATTTTATAATCACCAACTATGTTCTACAATTTCATTATCTCGCTTCATTGTTATTTATTCTATGAAAGAAATTTTACACCTATAAATTGTAGTGTTTCTTCCTTCTATTGTGTTATGAAAAAGTATTGTAGAATGCATGAAAAAAGTGAAACTAATACAGTAAAAAAGAGAGTATCACGATCCAAAATCGCCATCGGCCGTGATGGCTGTTTGGCCAAAAAGTATAACACTTTTTTAAACTAATTACAAGATAAATAAGGTGAAAGGCAAATCCTACTTAAGCACAATAAATCTTAGATCTAGTCACGTGCCTAAACAGGAACGTCTACTAGTGTGTGGAACCAATTATCAATATTATTAAATGAAGCTTTTTAGAATAAATGAAGGAGCAATAATGACCAATAAATATGAAAAATGACAACAAATACGAATAGGAGAAACGGTTCACCCAAATGTTGAATGATGTGGATGATTCTTTCCTCTGACAACAACGTGTGACAAATGGATATGAAAATGGATAAAGCTTTCTCGGATCATGTGAGTGGAAGGGCAAAATAAGCAACAAATCCAATCACTGTGGAAAGATAAAGTTTGTATTATATCTCAAGAATCAACTTCCCACAAGAGTTCTTATCAGAATGAATCTTCCCCTACTTTTGCTCCCTATCTCTATTTATATGGGATATTCCCAAAAAACCCTAAAAAGTACAGCGAAGGGAATATTCAATAGAATATTCCTTTTGATACTTCCAAGACTATTCTAGCCGTTATTCCTATTCTTCTCTACTCGACATCAGCCTTGATATCTTGCTCGGCAGTTCCTCGTTGTTGGGTCCTGTTCGACCTCGGTCGTAATTCCCACACATGTTCACTCCTATTTATCGAATTTCCTCAGTCGGATTTTGACTCATCCAGTTAGTCCCTTCGTTTATCGAGGTCGTCTTTTGGTCTACCTCAATGAGCGGACTTTATTAGTAACAATTCTGTAGAAATCCCGACGTGATGGCCGAGCAGGGGTGATTGTTGCCGAGATGGTGGCGTGTCGCTCTGAGAGTTGCGATCAATGAGGTTGGTACAAGGTGACATCACAACCGCGTGCGTCATCATTGTGCATCTTCTCGATGCGATGCATCATTCTCGAGCCCCTGTCGCTTCGATTCTAGGGCCACTGGCGGTTATTCGCATAGATTTGAGCGCCTCGGTTGTCTATAAATAAAGGGGGAAAACCTCCTAGAGAAGCTTTTGCATTCTCTGAACTTCTCAAATTTGCACCCTGCGTCTCCTTCTTCCTCTTGTGTTCATACTCCTTATAACTTCCACCGTCAACATATCTTCTTCATTTTCGGTTCCACCGCATTACCACCAATAAGAGATGACTAACGTAACTTCCAACCCCGAGGCAGTCTCAGACCCAACTCCGTTGTCGGTAGCCATGCCTTCCGGTGGAGGAGAATCCATCGTTATGGAGGACGAAAGCTTCCCACTGTGGAAGAGGTCATTCCTCGTAACCCTACTTCTCGGTCTGATTTTTCGAAGGAACCTGCTTAGGACCCCGAGCCAGTAAGGTCCGAGAAGGAGTCGAAGCATATATCCGTCCTCAGATCCAAATATCACATCCTTGCTCACGTCGACATTGTTCCGGCAGGGGACGATGTAATATAGGTTCACCATCCCGGGTATTGCGCATTTTACGCCTACCCGTTCCAAGTGGGTTATTCTCTCCCTCTTCCTCCATTGGTGGAGGAATTCTGCCATTGTTATGGCATCTGCCCGACTCAACTTTCTCCATACATCTACAAGATCTTCCTCATGCTAACAAAGTACGCGGAGTTGGCCGGCTGTGGAGTTTCCATCCGACATTTGTTGCACCTCTTCGCACCCAGCTTCCATAGGGACACGATGATTCACCTTCGCTATTGCAGAACCAAGGGGTTGGTGTCAGGAATGGACGACAACGCAGATCGTCAGTTTTGGTTCAATTATTTCTTTGTCAAAATCGAGCACGTGGTGGCGAACCCTAGTGGGTTTCCCGAGCACTGGAATTTCGCTCATAAGTGTCCTCGTCAACTGAATTACACTTTTTTCTCTCTTTTTTGTGTTTCGTGACGCACTTGTTTTATTTTCCCTTCGTGTAGCTAAGAGACATCCCCCTTCTTTGGTTGCCGAAATCAGTGATTGGGTGGCACAAGTTCTGCCTCACACCGTAAGGATCTGTGAGTGGGCGTCTTTTAATAAGAGGTTCGGGACCAAGCCCTCGACCGGTAAGTCGGATATCGTCTTCTAGATATTTTGACTTTGTTATAGTCTGTTTCCTCTTTTTACTTATGGTTTTTTTATTGGTGAGGGTACCTTGTTTCGATATCAACCAAGGTTTTTCTAATGTAGTAGATGGGAGATTGCGTACCTTTGTTTTAGTGGACTAAGACTACGCTCACTACAACGTCAAACACGGCCAGGTAGATTAGGAGGCGCTCTCCGGGTTCTGCCTTAGCAAGTAATGAGGGCGAGGACAGGTATGCCTTTAATTATATCAAGGCGTTGATGCACTCAGAATTCCATTGGAGGACGTTGTCCTTTGAAGAATTTGTGGCATCTATCAGAGGATTATGAGATGAACCTTGATGAACCTTGATAGGGCGGCTATACGGCCGGTCAGCTTTTGCACCTGCTTCTTACTGGTTAAATTTTCTGGTATTCCTTTTATAGCCTTGACTTGGTCGGGGTTAACCTCAATGCCTCTTTGCGACATCAAAAAGTCGAGGAATTTTTCTGAGGTTACACTGAAGGCGCATTTCTCGGGGTTCAGCTTCATGTCGTACCGCCTAAGTATGTCGAAGGCTTCCCTTAAATAGTCGATGTGGTACTTCTTTCTTTTTGACTTGATTAGCATGTTGTCTATATATACTTCCATTGTTTTGCCGAGCTTCTCTTTAAACATTTTGGTTACTAGCCTCTGGTAGGTCGCCCCTGCGTTTTTCAATCCGAACAGCATGACTATATAGTAGTACGTTGAATTTTCTCCTAATCTGCCATACCGGCGGGAAGAGTGGGTCGACGTTCAACTTGTATGTTGCTATTTCCTTCGGGATGCCTGGCATATCTGCATGAGAGAAAGCAAAAAAGTCTGCGTTATTAGTTAAAAATTGATGGAATTTACCTGGCTCTTGGAGTTTGTGGCTGATATAGGTTTTTTTGCCGTGGTCACTTTTGTCTAACTGGAAGGGGTCGAGGTCTTCCACAGTCCATCCTGTGGCTTCCACGACTTCGGGGTCTTTGATGACATCTTTCAGTTCATCGCCGTCTGACCTCGACCTCGCTAATTTCTATGCTTCTGTGTCTCTGCTTTTCAACTGTTGGGTGTATGTGCAATCCTAGGCGATGCGATAGCATTCCTGGGTCGTGCGCTGCTCGCCACGAATACTGAACACTCCCCACGGGGTGTGAAATTTGACAACTTGATATAGGTTGGATGGGATGGCCTTCATGGCGTGTATCTAAGGCCCTCCTATGATGGGCATTGTACATCGTGTCTTGGTCCATGGTGTGGAACGCTATTTCCAGGATGATACCACCGGCTACAACGGGTAGTGTGATTTCTCCTGAGGTCCGCTCAACTGCATTGTTAAAACCCGTTAACGTGATGCAACGTGGCACTATCTTATCTTCGAGCCTTATTTGTGTGAGGACTCGAGGGTGGATAATGCACGCGGCACTCCTGTCATCTACCATAATCTATTTTACATTAGTATTTGAAATGCGTAAATAACAAGAGCATCATAGTGAGGAAAAGTCAAATCGTGGGTATCCGACTCGTCGAAGATGATACTTTCTTCGAGGTCTTCATACGTTCATGGGTGATTGACCGCTTCAACTTGTGGGTGGTTGTAAATTTCATGTGGTTGATTATTGCGCCGTCGCCTCCGCCGATAATCATCTGGATGGTTCGGGCTGGGAAGGGCGATTTTGGGGGGCCTTTATGCTGTTCTCGCCCACGAGCGAAGTTTGTTCTTCCTCGGTCGCTCATCAGCTCTCTTAAATCCCCTTGGTGGAGCATGTTCACTACCTTCTGTCTTAAGGCTATGCAGTCCTTGGTCTTGTGACCTCATTCCTGATGGAATTCACAGAGAGCATTCGACTTTCTGGTGTTTGGGTCAGACTTCATCTTTTGTGTCCATTTCACCTTTCGGCCGAGTTTCTCTAGGGCGTAGACAATTTTTGAAGGGGAAACACAAAAATTGTGAGCAAATAACAGTGGAAACATACCTCTTTCACTTTGGTGAGTCCCTGCTTGCAGCTTGGATGGGCCATCGCCATGGCGGGGGGGGGGGGTATGATGGAAGTTCACAGGTACGGCTGATGTATCTCACGATTGAGGTGTGGACGCAGATGATCCCTTCTGTTATCTTTTTGCGGTCTTTTCTTGACTACATATGGACCAACGTCAACCACTAGATTGGTCCGTTAAGGTCGTCCTCATCTGCTCTCACCTCGTCACAATAGGCGCTGTGTATTTCTTCCCAAGTGATGGGGGTGGGTGCTTCATGAGCATGCTCAACAGTTTCTTGGTCGCCCACGAGCCGCTCCTATTCAACCCGTTTTGAAAAGTTTCTACTTCAATTCCCTCTAATACGTTTGGAAGGGTTATTCTCACTCTGTTGAACCGGACGAGGAAGTCCCCGAGCCCTTCGTCGGATGACTGTTTAATGGTGAATATATCATTTACTCTGGCTTCTTCTTTCTTGGCCCCGGCATGGGCGGTGACGAACTTGTCAGCCATCTCCTCAAATGTTTCTATGGATCGTGCTAGCAGTTGTGAGTACCATGTTAGAGCTCCCCCGATTAGAGTTTCACCAAACTTTTTCAGCATTACATATGGCACTTGTTCTTTAGCAAGGTCGTTGCCTTTCACTGCAGTGACATAGTGGATGATGTGATCTTCAGGGTCCGTTGTGCGTCATATATTTTTAAGTATGGCGGAATCTTGAATGTTTTGGGTATAACATGTGGTGCAGCCTCGTCGCTATATGGTTGTTCCATAAACCGACCAACATCAGTTTTGGTAGAAGATTTGGGGCGCCCAGTATCTTATCCACCCTTTCTTGATGCTCCCTAATTTGGTCGCGGAGTGCTTTGTTCTCGTTCTCCATCTCCTCCATTTTTCGTAGAATAGCGGCGAGGGCGTCATTACCTGCATCATTAACAGTGTGAGTGATACCTGTTGAAGGAGGGGGCGTGCTGCTCATTGGTTGTTGTTGTGATGTCAACTCGTGCATCCTCCCTGCTCGCCCTTTGAGCGGGTTTGTCGAGTATACTGTTCAGTGTACTCGCTAGTCATGCTTCTAGTAGTTTTTTCACTGCTGGTGGTGCTTCTTCCGTCGTGGACGTAAAGGCTCCCTTTCCATGGGAGGCGGTAACGCTTCCATGAGGGAGGGGTGAACTACCTCGCCAAGGTAAAGCGCTTGGTGTCACGTTCTCCTCGTCTTCTCCGTTAACCTCATTGATGGTGTTTAGGAAATTAGTAGTAAGGCCTGCCACTGCCTTCAATCTTTCTTCTCCATTTCCTGCCATGTTAGATCGTGCAAGTAGGAAGAAAAGAGTTTTGTATTTTGCTGCTCGTGTGTTTTTTGTAGATCTGGAAAAACTATGACTTTGACTAGAAAATCCCTACAGACGGTGCCAAATTGTTTGACTAAAAAGTATAACACTTTTTATTAAACTAATTACAAGATAAATAAGGTGAAAAGCAAATCATAGTCAAGCACAGTAAATCTTAGGTCTAGTCACGTGCTTAAACAGTAAGGTCTACTAGTGTGTGGAACCAATTATCAGATTATTAAATGAAGCTTTTTAGAATAAATGAAGGGACAATAATGAGCAACAATTATGAAAAATAGCAATAAATATAAATAGGAGAAATGGTTCACCCAAATGTTGAATGATATGAATGATTCTTCCCTCTGACAACAACGTTTGACAAATGGATATGAAAATGGATAAAGCTTTCGCGGATCATGTGAGTGGAAAGGCAAAATAAGCAACAAAACCAATCACTATGGAAAGTTAAATTTTTGTATTATATCTCAAGAGTCAACTTCCCACAAGAGTTTTTATCAGAATGAATCTTCCCCCACTTTTGCTCCCTATCTTTTGCTATTTATATGGGATATTCTCAAAAAACCCTAAAAATTATAGCGAAGGGAATATTCAATAGTTCCAAGACTATTCTAGCCGTTATTCCTATTCTTCTCTACTCGACCTCGGCCTTGATATCTTGCTCGGCGGTTCCTCGTTGTTGTTCCCTGTTCGACCTCGACCGTAATTCCCACACTTGTTCACTCCTATTTGCTGAATTTTCTCTGTCAAATTTTTACCCATATAATGGGGCCTAACTCCATTTACAAGGCCAGCGCATCATAACACTTGCAGAAAATAGTAGCAAATACATGATAAATGAAACTGAAAGTCGAATATAGGCATAGATAATAACAAATCATTACACAACTCCTAGAAACTGGTAACACTGATTCATGAGCTCTTTAGTATGAATACAAGTTTGCTAATATAAAATACTATTTGAAACAAAAACAGTAATGAAAGATAGGAAGAGACGCTAGGGACTACGATCGGAAAGCAGCTCTACCTCGATCTCAATAGCACAACTCGACTTACAATGCTCAACTAGGTCCAACTTCTGAATCTGCATATAAAGTGTAGAGTGTAGTATGAGTAACACCAATCTTATATAGTCAGTAAGTAGCAAGCCTAACCTCGGTAAAAATAGTTACTGAATTTGGCAAAGTTCGATATTGACTTTTAACAGCCAACAATAACAATAGCAACATAATAATAGTATATAAGAAAAAGCAGCTTCAAGTAATAACAGTTCAACTCTAACACAACAACAGGGGAAATAAGCATGCTTTTCAGGTCACAAGGCATCAACTTTTTCACAGAAATCACCTAGACAGACAGGGATTTATCAAGATAACTATGATTTCAAGCTCTAAACATCAAATAGAGACATCAAAAATCAATTCCACATGAGGAAAATATAACTATATGTCTGCATGCCAAATCAACAACATCACAGTATAAACATCATGTATACGCAATCTCACTACATTCATAGTGCCTGGCATAAGTACTCTGAAATCATACTTTTAACACTCTCACAGTACCTGGCACAACGCCGATGAATCATTATGTACACACACTCAGCATTGTACAGATGCCTGACATAAGTCCCTTACTAAGCACATATCGTGTGCTTGCATTAACAGGGACCAAAGTAACATAGGTTATCACCTAACTCTGGAGGGGTAGATCCTAGCTCACTCTGATCGGATCAAAAGTAAATGATCAATATCACTCGGCCTAATATGGGGATTTGATGCAAGCATCACCTCATAATCAATATCAACACGGGTCTATGGCCCAAGATCAGTCATCAATCCGCTCAATATGGCGATATGGTCCGAAATCAATCATCAATCTCCTCAAGTCTCAATATGCCAACATCTCATAGTACCACAATCAAAATACTGCATGGAATATACCAACGGGTCACAGCTCAGCTCAAACCCATGTCACACTCAAAAAAACACTAACAACATGTGAGATAACATATAAAGAGTGCATAGAGACAGAGATATAACACGTTATGAAAATATGACTATGGCTAAGACAAATAGCTCAACATAGAAAAAATGGTCGTATCATGTCTCGAACAGATAAACAATAACCTAAACATGATTTCTAGCATGAATAATAGCTTGCCTAGTAATACAAGAGGAGAAAATACGGTATCAAAGAGGCAAGATAGAAAAACAAGGCATATAATTGCCTAAAGTCTAGTCGAATCATGAATAACCACGGGCATATGTTCTCGTCTCCTCGCATATGCGTCATCCCAACATATAGCATACATCATAACCTACGGGAAAATACCTCCAAGCCGAGTCGAGCCGAGCCAAGATACTTACCTCGAACAAGCAAGAACCAATACTCCGAGAATCCCCTGCCTCTCAAATCGGCCTTCAAACAGATTAAATCTAGCAAAAAATAACTCAATAACGTCAAACAAGGCTATAGAAATCGATTCTAAACAATAAAGCTTCAATCTTTATTCAACTACACAAAGTCAACCCGGACCCGCTTTTCGAAATCAAAAAAAACTCACAAATCCGACTACCCACTAGAATACAAATCCAAATATATTAGTTTCATCCAAATATGATTTAAAATCAGGGTTTGAATCTCAATTATTCACTTCTAAAAATCCAACACAAAAACCCAAACTTCTCTTTATCATAGGGCTATCTTGCTATATTGAGTTGTTCGCCTTAATTGTAGTCATATTCTTAGTCATGATGTTATATTCACGTATCTAGGCACACATTATATGTTATCCACATGTTGTTGATGCCCTTATATGTGTAACACAGTTTGACTTGAGTATTGTGAGATGTGAATACTTGAGACTTGAGCGGTTGATGACTGATCTTGGGCTATAGAGCCGATATGATACTGATAGTGAGGTGATGTGTACGTTAGACTCTGCATTGTGCTAAGTAGCATTGATAGTGAGGTGACACATATGCTAGGCCCCATATTGGGCTAAGTGATATTAATCGTTGACTTAGATCTGAGCAGTGCTTAGGCAAGGACCCGCTTCTCCAGAGTCAGGTAATAACTTGTGGGTGCATGCGCATAGGTTATATATGTGATTAGTGAAGGACTTATGTTAGGCACTGGTACACTGCTGAGTGTTGTTATGTGTGTGAAATGAAGGGAAATTATGACAAGCACCATATATATGCTGAGATTTGATATACTTGTTGATTTAATTGCGATATTGTTGATTCTAGGATGCATACTTGTCATGCAGGTATCGAGATGTGTCTCTTCCCTCATGCTTATTGGTACTTGATGTCTTTATTTGATGTGTTGAACTTGAAATCATAGTTAAATTAATAAAACCATATTCAAGTGATTTCTGTAGAATAATATATGCCTTAACTATTATTCTTGAAAAGCATATTTATTTCTTCTCTTATTATGAAGAGGACGAACTTGATATTATTTGAGATATCTTTCCTTTTTGCAGTTATTGTTGTTATTGGTGATTAAAGTTGAACATTGGACCTTGCCAGGCCCATCACTGCTTTCAGCCTCAGGTTAGGCTTGTTACTTATTGAGTACATGGGGTTGATTTTACTCATACTACACACTCTGAACTTTATGTCCAGATTCAGGTGCTTCTGAGAGGGGTGTGGCACCAGTATCATTTTTTTTGGAGATTTCGAGGTAGCTGTTGTTTCGATCGCAGACCTTGAAATCCCTTTTCTCTTAGTTTATGTTATTATTGTTCTATCTTTCAGACATTTTTGTATTTTGGGATCAGACTCTATATTTGAAATCTGTAGCACTCATATTATCATTGACACCAAATCATCGGATGGTTTCAGTTGTGTTATTGCCATTGACTTCAGTTATATATGATTATTATGCTGTTGAGGCTATTTGTTATATATCTATGTCAATACCACACAAGAGGGGGGATGATTTGTGTGGTGACCAATTTTAGCGTGCAGTAGTTATAGAAAGACCAAGTTCTTCTATGTGTTCCACCTCCTACAGTTTGCGGAATAATAAATGCAAAATTTAAAGAACACAACAATTTTACGTGGAAAACACCTGGCTCAAAAGGTGAAAAAACCACGACCTACTTCCCAATAATATTTTCCCAAACTCTTCACTAAGTCAATGAGCCAAACAACATTTACAAAATAAACTCTTTTGTAAACCTAAGGATTAACTCTAACCCTTTGTGGCAAACTAGCCTCTAGCTATTTGCGATAAACTTCAAGTTAACTATAACTTGAACACTCAGTAACTGTTACAATTGCTTCTAGATAAAGCGGAAAGGTACAATTTGTAATCACCTACTACAAATAAACTAGACTAAAAGACAACAGATGGAGCTGGTTCTTCTAGCTTGTTCAAGTAGCTTCAGAGTCGCACACTTAAATCTCACCTGAACTGCTTGCAAAATTACCTTTCTAATTTTGCTCTCAGTTCTTGTTTTTTCTGCTTTTGTGCGTACCTGTACAATAAGAACACTGAACAATATATAGGATTTAGTAGACAAAGAGATATACTAGAATTCGGATACTACTCTTCCTTGGTGGAAGAGTTATAGTTGATCTCAACCTCCTAAATCCTCCTTTATCTTGATTCTGTTCTTACTGAATAAGGAGTCCATTTCCCTATCAATTTGCAACCTTTTCGATCAGGAGATATCTCTTTAGATCACTGATTATGTTTATCTGCTGCTTGTGCGCCTCACGTGCCATTTACTCTGCATGTGTCTATGTCTCCAGTGATGGACCTGGTTCAACTCTGAGTTCCTTTGTCAATCTTCAAAATCATTCAGCTTCTTGATCCAACAAATTCCCCCTTTTTGATGATGATAAACTCTATGCTTAGGCCTGTAATCACTTTTGTCTAACATTGACACTTTTTAGAGCAATAAGCATTTATCATAAAGAACCATGTTCATTAGGTTATAAATATCACATATTTTCAGTATAACACATCTTCCCCCTTTTGGCATCATCGAAAAATTGCAAAATGTTCGAATTACCAGATTGATAAGAATTACTCATGGCCACTGAGGCAACTGCAAGTGCAAACATGTATTAATCATCAATAGTGAACCAAGAATGCAAACTATCAAAGAAAGTGAGACAAAACAAATAAGAGCATAAACAACAAAATCCATTGATAGATGCATAGTTCAGCTACCAAACACATAAAGAAATAAAAGCAGTTACAATCATGAGCAAAAGATAGCAAAAAAATCTCGAATCTGGGTCATATAAGGGTAACGACAGGGCACTGGACACCTAAGGCTGGGAAGGAGTGGAGGTTGGATTCTTTGCTTGGAGGAGGGAGAGAATATTTTGAAGAATCCCTTCATTCTTCTCCTTTTCTCTGGCCTATTCAGTTTTGAGGGCATCTCTCGCAGACTCAACCTCTATAAGGCGGGTCTTTAATTGAAGAATTTCAGTATCCTTAACCCCACCTTCTTGTACAAGCGCCCTGACCTTGCTGTTCACAGGCGTTTTGCTAGATGAACCAGGTTCATTGTTAGGAACATTCATGATATAATCACATGCCAGAAGCGTGTTCTTCCCAAAATGGTCCTTGACAGTGGCAATTTCTGCCTTCTTCAAGGGCACTTTGAAGTGAGCCAACACAGTCATCAGGAGGAAACCATATGGGATTGCATGGGCCTTGGAACCATTTACCACTCTGTCCAGCAAATGAATAATGAAATAGGGCCAGTTGATTTGCCTTCCACTATCCAGACACTCCATGAAGGTTAAATCCATATAGTTTTCTATGTGCCTTCTCTCTTTCCTGGGCAGTACGCATTTGTTGATGAACTCAAACACCACCTTGTGCCGGGGTTTCATCTCGCTTTTGTTCACAGCCCTTGGTTCCACTTCTTCAGCATTGTCACTAAACCTTCTGGTAATTCGTAGTGCAGAAGGAAGATCATCCAAGTTGGGCCACTTCTGCCTTGTATAATCATCATATCCCTCAGCTGGAATCCCAAGAACTTCACCCAGCTCTTTGGAATCAAAGGTGATTTTAGTCCCCTTTACCTGACTGGAGACCCTGCCATCCTTGACCTCAGCATTGGCCATGAACTCTACAATCTCACTCCTGGTCAGCCTACCATCTGACTGAAGGACCATGTCCTTCCAGCCCTGCACTTCCAAGGTATCCAATAGGTAAACCATGCCAGACTCCTCCAGATCCTTCAATAATCTCCCTTTCAGAATAGTGTGTTTCCCAAATTTGGTCAATCCAGACTCCTCAGCTTCTTCACCACTCCAATCTTCCTCGTCATAAATCTGAACCTTCTTTGATTTCAGGGTAGACCTAGTCCTCTTGGCAATAGTTGAGGGTGTAGCAGACATTGATGTAGACTTCTTGGAAGAAGTCTTGGCTTTCTTGGGTTTGGGTGTCTGAACCTCAACATCTGCCATTTGTTCTTCCCAATGGACCAGGTCCATCTCCTCAACCTCAACAGCCTCTACAGGCTCAAACACCTTTGCCTTCTCTTTTTCAACTCTCTTTTTCTTACTCTCCTTCAAAGCCTTCTGCAACTCCTCTTCACTCTGCCTAATTGAACTTCGTGTAGTTCGTCCTCTAAGAATGGAAGTTTCAGCAGCGGGAGTGGTTTTTCTCTTCTTACTTGCCACTGAAGTTTCAGCCTTTTTAGTCTTGGGTGTCCTCTTCCTTTTGGGTTTATAACTCTCCCCTAACTTTCTCATAAGGTCAGGCAAAGTTTCCTCAATGGATGAACCAAGTTCATCATTAGATTGTCGAAGATTTTCTAACCCCTCAGCAGCCTCTCCTGAGTTACTTCCCCCTAGGTCTTTGGCACCTTTTTCAACTACCATTGGGACAGTACCACAAATTTCCAATGGAGTACCTTCTACCCCTTTTCCCCTCACGGTACTTCCACCTCCCTCTCTCTCATTTTCTTTCACAATTTTATATTTACCACCTCTTTGTCGCCTATCAGGAACTTCTACATCTACTACACACCCAATCAGAACAAACCTTTTTTCTGAAGTGACTGGTTCAAGCTCAGACCCAATTTTAGGAGTTGATGATCCCTGTTCAGTATCGGATGAACCAATTGCTTCCCCCTCAGTTGCTGACTTGAAGGAGTCATTGGAGTTCTCAGAATCTTGAGCCTGGCTGGCTTGAAGCTTAGCGTTCAATTTCCTAGCTAGAGAGCCACAAGCCACAGTTTTTCTAGCTAGCATTTTGACACGCCTTTTCTTGGATTCTGGATTAGGGCTTGGTTGAACAACGGGAGTGATTGGAGGAGATGGGACATGATTGTTTTGAGGGGTGGTGGGATGGGGTTGAGATGGGGTGGAAGAATTTGATTGAGATGGGGTGGAACCAGTATCTTCAAGTGTGATACTGTAGTCAGGTGTGGTGGAGGAGGATGAAGCAAGTGGTGGAGTATTATCCATTGTGATGAATTTTTGTTGAAGAAAGGAAGAAGATTAGGATCAAGGTGTTTGAGTAGAAGGTTGAAAGGGTTTCGATGGTTATGTCTTTTAGGAAGAAAGTGAATGAAGAATTAGAGAAGTGATGATGAGTTTTTAAAGACTTGGGTAATTAATACACAACGGGTATAATTTGGGTCAAGAAGAAGTCTAATCGTTTCAGAAGTGTCAGTTGTAAAGTGACGGTTATGAATACCCTATGATCTAGGCCTTTTTAATTTGATTGGACTCTTTGGAAAAGGTTCAAATTTAGGATAAGGACTAGAATTTTAAAAGAGCTTGTTATAGATAGAGTCCTGCTCATGATTAACTATTAATATTTCAATATGTGTATAGTGGTGAGCACATACCTCGTCTGTCATATGAACCAGCATCGATGAACCAGGTTCATCTTGTTAGAATCTCTTGATTAAGCCTCAATTTTCAAAAATAGAAAAACATCATTAGTAACCAAGGAGTCATATTAACACATGGCAAGAGAGTATGTTGTTTATAGCATGAAACTGAGCAATGATTATTTACACAGATTTCAGAATTCCTAGCCAAATTTTGTTTTTTCATTTTTGTTTTGAACTGGTTCAATTAGGTGATCTTAGTCATCCCTTACTCTAACCTGTTCCTTTCAAAATACTCTCTACTTAATGCTTTAGTAAAGATGTCAACAATTTGTTTATCAGTAGCACAAAATTCAATAGAGATCCTTCCCTTCTCATAGTTGTCGCTAAAGAAATGGTGTCTAACATCTATGTGATTTGTTCTTTTATGATGAACGGGGTTTTTCATCATACTGATAGCACTAGTGTTTTCACAGAAGATAGGGATGCATCCAACCTTTATACCAAAATCCATCAATTGTTGTTTAATCCATAATAATTGAGAACAACATGAGGCTGCAGCCACATACTCAGCCTCAACAGTAGATAGAGCTTCTGAATTCTGTTTCTTAGTAGCTCAAGACACAAGACATGAGCCCACAAAGTGTGCCATACCTGAGGTGCTCTTTCTATCTACCAAAAGTTCTGCATAGTCAGCATCAGCATATCCCACAAGATCAAAATTACTACCTTTAGGATACCAAAGACAGAGGTCGGTGGTGCCTTTAAGGTATCTCAAGATTCTCTTCACTGCAGTTAAGTGTGATTCCTTTGGATTAGCCTGAAATCTTGCAAAAAGCCCTACGCTGAAAACAATGTCAGGTTTACTGACAGTAAGATACAACAATGAACCAATCATTCCTCTATACAACTTTTGATCGACAGATGAACCAGGTTCATCTATATCTAATTTTGTGGTTGTTGCAATAGGAGTGTCAATTTCCTTTGAGTCTTCCATTTTAAATCTTTTAAGAAATTCTTTCACAGATTTTTGTTGATGGATCATAGTTCCATTTGAATTTTGTTTAATTTGTAAGCCTAAAAAAAATTTAAGCTCACCCATCATGCTCATTTCAAATTCACTCCCCATTAGTTTAGCAAATTCTTTACTTAGCTTTTCAGAAGTTCCCCCAAAGATTAGTTCATCTATGGAGATCTGCACTACCAAGAGATCTTTACCTTTTTCCTTCAAGAATAAGGTGCTATCAATTTTACCTCTCTTGTAGTTATGTTCCAGCAATAATTTTGAAAGCCTTTCATACCATGCCCTTGGAGCTTGCTTGAGTTCATACAGTGCTTTGTCAAGCTCATACACATGATCAGGATTCTCCTTGTTTTCAAACCCCGGAGGCTGCTTTACAAACACTTCTTCCTTGAGATATCCATTCAGGAAGGCACTCTTGACATCCATCTGGTGAAGGGTGAATTCCACGTAAGCATCAAAGTCTATGAGGAGCCTAATTTCTCCCAACCTTGCCACATGAGCAAAGGTTTCATCATAGTCTATTCCTTCCTCCTGACTGTATCCTTGAACCACCAATCTTGCCTTGTTTCTTGTAACTGTTTGTTCTTCATCAAGTTTGTTTCTGAATACCCACTTTGTGCCAATCACTGATCTATCAAAGGGTCTAGGTACCAGATTCCAAAATTTACTCCTTTCAAATTGGTTGGGTTCTTCTTGCATTGCATTTACCCAATCTGCATCCTAAAAAGCTTCAACAATATTTTTAGGTTCAATCAGGGATACAAAAGCATCAAACGAACACAAATTTTTCAAAGAGGATCTGGTTCTGATTCCATATGTTGGATCAGTTATAATGTTCTCAATGGGGTGTGAGCTTTGATATCTGTGTGGTTTTACAACCAACTGGGTATTACTTGAAGATCCTACAGTGTCTTGTTGCTGAGGAATAGGATCAGGGACAGGTTCCAATGAGGTTTGGAAATTAGTTTGTTGCTCAATTCCCCCTGGCATGTTGCCTGGGATGGATGAACCTGTTCCATCACCCTTTCCTTCCTCCAGTGTTGCTCCAGTTTGGTCTGAGTTTCTGACCAGCCCAATTTCTTCATCTACTTGTTCCTGTCTCTCAGAGAGAATGTTAGTTTCATAAAAAACAACATACACACTCTCTTCAACACACATAGTTATTTTGTTATACACTTTATAAGCCTTACTATGTGAAGAATATCCCAAGGATACTCCCTCATCACTTCTGGGATCAAAACCTAGGGAGTACTTGCCATTGTTGTGCACAAAGAACTTACATCCAAAAGCCCTAAGATGGGATATATTGGGCTTTCTCCCTTAAGTGACTCATAGGGTGTCTTCTCTACAAGTGGTCTAGTCATGCACCTATTTATGATATAGCATGCAGTGTTTACAGCTTCTGTCCAGAAGCTATGAGGTAGTTTACTAGAAAGAAGCATAGTCCTGGCCATATATTTAAGTGTCCTATTTTTTCTTTCATCCACTTCATTTTGTTGTGGAAATCTAGGGGCAAAAAATTTATGATCTATGCCATGCTCATCATAAAATTCAGCAAATTTGGCATTTTCAAATTCAGTGCCATGATCAGACCTAATTGATGCAAGTTGATTTCCTAATTGTTTCTGTATTTTTCTAACAAAGGAAGTAAATATGTCAAATGCTTCATATTTAGATGTTAGAAACGATGTCCAGATAAATCTAGAATAGTCATCAACAAGCACCATTACATATCTCTTACCACCTCTGCTTAATGTTCTCATAGGGCCGCATAGGTCCATATGGACCAGTTCCATCGTCCTGGTAGTACTTACCATTTTCTTGCGTTTGAAAGATGATCTTACCTGCTTCCCCCTTGCACAAGCCTCACAAACTTTATCTTCCTTGAACTTAATGTTAGGAAGTCCTATCACTAAGTCCTTGGATACTAACTTGTTGAGTTGATTCAGACTAGCATGGACAAGTCTTTTGTGCCAAAGGAGGGGATCACTTTCCAGCACACTTAAACACGCTAGTTCATTTTCTGACAGAGTGGACAGATCTATGATATATATATTATTCACTCTCTTTCCCTGCAAAACAACCTTGTCAGTGATAAGATTAATTACAAAGCATTTTGTAGAAGTGAATGCTATCAAGTTACCTCTGTCACACAGTTGTGACACACTGATTAGACTATATTTCAAGCCATCTATTAGGTAGACATTCTCAATGGAATGAGTGTCATCCTTAACTACCTTACCAACCCCAATGATTTCACCTTTCTTTCCATTTCCAAAGGAGACATTTCCTCCTTTGAGGTCCTCAAGTGAAAGGAACTGGTCCTTGTTACCAGTCATGTGTTTTGAGCAACCACTATCCATGTACCATATTTGGCTACCTCCTTTCACTTGAACATACAAAAGAAAATCAAGGGTTATTCTTAGGAACCCAAACTAGTTTCGGTCCCTTTCTATAAGCAAAAAAATGAATTAAACTCCTTTTAGCCCAATTTGGTAACCAATTCTTCCTTCGAACAAAACGTTTATTCTTTCGACTGTCCTGCTCTTTTGCATTGCATTCACTTTTGTAGTGACCAGTCTTACCACAGTGGGTACTGATTTTGTTCTCAGGAAGAGTGAGGTACTTGCTTTTGGGATCTCATTTAGGCAGTTGACTCCCAAAGCCAAGTCCTCTTCTGTTGCTACTGTGATTTTCCTATAGCCATGTTAGAGCATCAGAGGATTTATTCCATTTGCATGTTCTATCCAGTTCATGCTTAACCTTACCAAGTTCCCCCTTCAACACTTTTATCTGTTCATCTTTCTTATACAACTCATCCTTTAGTCTGCCTACATTTTCTTCTAAGATGAGTTGAGAGTTTCCAGTTGTCTTCTTACTGGTTCCTAGTTTTAGTTTTAAATTTTCAGATTTTAACTTTAGGACATTTGTTTCAAGTGGATGAAACTGGTTCTTGAGAGCAGCGTTTTCACTCACAGATTCACTTACTCTGAGTTCCAAGTTCTTACACTTTGCTTTTAACATTACACACTCCTTAGACAGTTGTTCCTTCTCTTTATTTATTTCTTCAGAATCATCAATGACGTCAAGTAATAGTTTAGAGAGTTTTTCTTTGGATAGGAACTTAATCTTGTTTTTGAGATGAGATATACTTACCTCTGATTCCTCATCTGATTCACCAATTGCCATGAGTGCTTGCTCATCTCCATATTCATCATCTGATTCTTCATCTGAACTTTCTCCCCAAGCAACAACCATAGCTTTTGTTGATGTAGTGTTTTTCTTGGGATGAACCAATTCCTTCTTCCATTTCCTTCGTTCAGATCTTTCCCTTTTCCATTCAACTTCCCACTAAGGACAGTTCTTGATGTGATGATCAATTTTTCCACATTTGTAACATCCCTCGTTGGTGGGTTTTTCTGGTGCCTTTGCCTTGTTGTAGTTTCCACCTCTTGAGATGCCCTTTTTCCTAATGAGATAGTTTCTGAATTCCTTGGTGATCATAGCCATTTCATCTTCCTCCATATCTGTTCCCTCAGTGATTCTCAGTGCCATACTTCTTTCCTTCTTGGGAGCATCCATCTTCATTGTCTGCCTTCTAAGTTCATAGGTAGTGAGATTTCCAATTAGTTCATCCAATATGAGGGTTGCCATGTTCTTGGATTCCTGAATAGCAATGATCTTACTCTCCCAAGAGATTGATAGAACCCTTGTCAAAATCTTTTCAACCTTGTCTTCTTCAAGGATAGTCCTTCCAAGTGATTTTAGTTCATTTGTCAGAGTAGTAAACCTAGTGTACATCTCTTGGATGGTCTCTTCTTCCTTCATAGAGAAATTCTCATATTGAGAATATAGTAATGTACCTCTCGATCTTTTCACTTGTGCAGTTCCCTCATGAGTCACTTGCAAAGTGTCCCAAATTTTCTTGGCAATGGTGCAACTTTGAATTCTGCTGTACTCATCTGGACCAAGTCCACACACAAGCCACTTCTTGGACTTGGCATTCTTTTCCCATTTTCTTAAGTCTTCAGCAGTGCAGTCAACTCTTGTCTTTGGCACATCTACTCCTTCAGCAATGTTCTTCATGGTGGCCAAAGAACCGTCAGTCACTATGTCCCATAGTTCATAGTCTTCTCCAATTAAGTGATCCTTCATCCTATTCTTACACCAGGAGTAATACTGGCCATTAAAGAGTGGTGGCCTAGCAGTTGATTGTCCTTCCCAATTCCCAGGTGGTGCACTCATCTTGATCTCTTCCTAAGGTGTTAGCCTCTTCAAGGATAACCCGCTCTGATACCAATTGTTATTTATCTATGTCAATACCAAACAGGGAGGGGGGTAGTTTGTGTGGTGACCAATTTTTGCGTGCAGTAGTTATAGAAGGACCATGTTCTTCTATGTGTTCCAACTCCTACAGCTTGCGGAACTTAAAGAACACAACAATTTTACGTGGAAAACACCTGGCTCAAAAGGTGAAAAAATCACGACCCACTTCCCAACAGGATTTTCCCAAACTCTTCACTAAATTAATGAGACAAACAACATTTACAAAATAAACTCTTTTGTAAACCTAAGGATTAACTCTAACCCTTTGTGGCAAACTAGCCTCTAGCTATTTGCGACAAACTTCAAGTTAACTATAACTTGAAGACTCAGTACCTGCTACAATTGCTTCTAGATAAAGCTGAAAAGTACAATTTGTAATCACCTACTACAAATAAACTAGACTAAAAGACAACAAATGGAACTGGTTATTCTAGCTTGTTCAAGTAGCTTCAGAGTCGCACACTTAAATCTCACCCGAACTGCTTGCAAAGTTATCTTGCTAATTTTTCTCTCAATTTTTGTTTTGCTTCTGCTTTTGTGCGTACCTATACAATAAGAACACTGAACAATATATATGATTTAGTAGAGAAAAAGATATACTAGAATTCGGATGCTACTCTTCCTTGGTGGAAGAGTTCTAGTTGATCTCAACTCCCTAAATCCTCCTTTTATCTTGATTATGTTCTTACTGAATAAGGAGTCCATCTACCTATCATTTTGCAGCCTTTTCGATCAGGAGATATCTCTTTAGATCACTGATTATGTTTATCTCCTGCTTGTGCACCTCACGTTCCATTTACTCTGCATGTGTCTATGTCTTCAGTGATGGACCTGGTTCAACTCTGATTTCCTTTGTCAATCTTCAAAACCATTCAACTTCTTGATCCAACACTATTTATTTTTGTTATTTAAGTTTATTCCTTCTTATCGGATGTTGGCTTGCCTAGCAAGCATTGTTAGGATTTGTCATGGCTTTTGTGGGATTTGAGGTCGTGACAAACGCCTATGCTCATTTTCTTGACTCATGTTTACTTTGTGCTTTATGCTTAA
Organism: Nicotiana paniculata; assembly: GCA_005239505.1. Lineage (NCBI taxonomy): Eukaryota > Viridiplantae > Streptophyta > Magnoliopsida > Solanales > Solanaceae > Nicotiana > Nicotiana paniculata. Next base: position 34,355 of record ML343415.1, read on the forward strand.
TATTCGTGGCTCTATAGAAACTTGCTTGATTTGAGAGTTAGAATAGTATCATCCTTAGTGAGTCACGTGCGAATTAAGCCTTTTGTATAGTCCATGCTTTGCATCCAAATCTAGAACTTGTCCAGCATGTGAGTTAAAATAAAATCCTAGGTATTGATTTAGTCCTTCGTTAATGCAATTGAGCTTTATTGCTTACTACTGATAAAAATTATCGTTAGTCATCCCTTTTGAGCTTATAAACCTTTTCTTTGGCACCTGCTTTATAAGCCTATATCCTTTTATTTTTAACTAATTGTGTTAAACCTTTTACCTTTGAAAGTACTTGAATCACAAGAATAAGTACTAAAAAGGTGGGAACTTAGGTGGCTTGAGTGGAACCACAAAAAAAATAAAGGTGTACTTATATTTGAAAGAAAAGAACCATTGACAGATAGTGCAAAGTATAAAAAAATAATGAAAGAAAAATTATAAAGATAAAGAAAAATTGTTCGAGTAACAAAATAAAGAAGAAAATAATAATTTTTTATCCTTTGCTAGCGAGTTATGAACAAAATAGTGCCTAAAGAAAGGTAGAATTTTGGGGAGTAATTTTGCTAGATGGTATTTGAAGTTGGATTGTGGAAAACTTTGCGCTTGAAGTTAAATATGTGACGTATTAAAGTACTTAAGATGGTTAGTCACTATTTCTTGAATATATCTTACATGTTCCTTAGCACGCATTACAACCATAATAAAGCCCTAATTGATTTTAGACTGAGTAGGCCTATATTAGTAGAGATTTACATAATGAGCAAGCCTATGATACCGTCGGCGTGCCTGTAAATTCTTTACATGAGTGAGCATATTCGTTCATATGTATGAGTCCTTAAATTACATTTGAATATTTAATTTTTAATGTGTAGACTGCTTACTCTTTGTTTTGTTATGAAGGCATATGGTTCTACGAGGGATAAGTGACGTGATTAGACTTCTCGGTTAAAGTGAGAGTTCAAGCTTATGAATATTTGTAGCATTGAGCCAGATCGTGAGGTTGCTTGTTATGAGCTCTGAGGTTGGTTGTTATGAGCTTGTTGCTTTTGTGGTTTGGATTTTTAAATGTGTTGGCTAATGAAGTTGAAAAAGTGTACAGATTAAAACTTAGTTGTTGCTATCAATTAAGGTCATATGTGTAGTGGCTTTGAATGTGTAACTTCGTGAGGTGCTTGTAAGTTATCGTGAGAGTTGGTTGACACGACGACGGACAACGCTAAGTGTGGGCTGTTGATGTCCAGCTAGAATTTAATAATTTAGACATTAGTTGCATTATATTTTAGTATAATCGATGGTTATGGTAATATTTTGAGATTAAATGTGTTGTTTATGTGTATAGGAGTTCCTGAAAGTAGAATTGAGAAAATTGCACAATTTTGGTACTAAAATAAAGAAGTAGAGCGCAGGAGGAAGCCAAACATGGGGCATTGTGGAAGGCAGCTAATCTAGCGCGATAATAAGGAAACCAACCGCAACAGAGAGAGCGCATGCGGGCTATGTCCGATGGGAATATTTTCCAATTTTGGTTGGACTTCATTATTTTCATCCATGATTTACCCTACCCATATAAATAGTTCCTAAACTCTTTTTTTGATAGAGATGGATTTTGAGAGGCGAAAGGCTGCTGGAACTATTTGGAGAACATGATTACAAAGTCTTTTTCCCTTTCTTCCCTAATTTGTATTTTTAATGCTTTCAATTATTTACGGATGTGGATGATCTTCGGGATAGAGTTATGTCAGAGGCTCACAATTCCAGGTATTTCGTACACCCAGGTTCTACGAAGATGTATCACGATCTCAAGGAGATTTATTGGTGGAATGGTATGAAAAGGGAGTTGGCGGACTTTGTGGCTAGGTGTCCAAATTATCAGCAAGTGGCCGAGCATCAGAGGCCCGGTGGGTTGGCACAACTTATGGGAATACCGACATGGAAATGGGAAATGATAAATATGGACTTTGTGGTGGGGTTACCTCACACTCCGTGTAGGTTCGACTCTGTTTGGGTAATAGTGGATCGGCTCACAAAGTCGGAACATTTCTTGCTAGTCAAGTCCACCGATACTGCAGAATAATACGCTCAGTTGTTTATCAAGGAAATAGTCAGGCTCCAAGGCACTCCAATATCTATTATCTCGGATCGAGGGGCCCAGTTCACAGCTAACTTTTGGAAGAAATTTCAGCAAGGTTTGGGTACGCAGGTAAATCTCAGCACAACTTTCCACCCGCAAATGGACGGTCATGCAGAACGGACCATTCAGATGCTTGAAGATATGTTACGGGCTTGTGTATTAGATTTCAAAGGTAGCTGGGATGATCACTTGCCGCTTATAGAATTTGCTTACAACAACAATTTCCATGCTAGTATTCAGATGGCCCCATTTGAGGCATTGTATGGGAGAAGGTGTAGGTCTCCGATTGGATGGTTCGAGGTTGGTGAGGCGGAACTGCTAGGACCAGATCTTGTGCACCAAGCTATGGAAAAAGTTAGAGTCATTCAGGAGAGGATGAAGACTGCTCAAAGTCGTCAGAAATCCTATGCGGATGTTCGTCGAAGAGATTTGGAGTTTCAAGTAGGTGATTGGGTATTGTTGAAGTTGTCTCCCATGAAAGGAGTTATGCGGTTTGGGAAGAAAGGGAAATTGAGCCCAAGGTATGTCGGGCCATATAGAATTGCTCAAAGGATAGGGCAGGTGGCGTATAGGCTGAAATTGCCCCCTGAGATGTCATTAGTGCACCCGGTGTTTCATGTGTCCATACTGAAGAAGGTAGTTGGAGATCCATCTGTCATTGTGCCGGTTGAGACCATTGAAGTTAAAGAAAAGTTGTCATATGAAGAGGTTCCAGTTGCTATTCTTGATAGGCAAGTTCGTAGGTTGAGGAACAAAGAGGTTATGGCGGAGTCAACAAGTCGAAGAAGCTATGTGGGAAGCGGAAAATGAAATGAAAGAGAAATATACCCACTTGTTTGAATAATTCCGGTAGTGGTTTTGAAAGTTTTCATCTCTAAGCAATTACATTGGTGTCAAATTTTGTGCAAGAACACTCCTCTCCCCTAAGTACCCTACTATTATGACTTCTCAAACTTTGTGCCATAAATGTATATGTTGTTGTGATTAGTTGGATCATGTGCAACTCCTTGAAATAGATGAATTATGTGCAACTCATTATAATATCTGAATTATGTGCAACTCATCGTAATAGCTGAATTATGTGCAACTCATTGTAATAGTTGAATTATGTGAAAATTTGTGGAGTTAACTGAACTATGTGAGGCTTGTGGAAGTAATTAAATTATATGCAACTTGCTGAAATGACAAGATTATGTGCAAGTTGATAGAGTAACTGAAAATGTGTGGAATCGATTAAAATGTGTTTTGGGGGCTCTCTAACAGGTAGATAGGCCAAATTACAAAGGGAACTCTGGCGAAATTTTTAGGAAATATCGAAGTTAGTAAAAAATTGGGGGTTGGCATGTTTTGTGTTCTCTTAACTAAGTGATTCCCCGATCCCCATTCGAGGACGAATGATTCTAAGTGGGGGAGGATGTAAAGACCCGTAAAATTTCAAGTCTAAAAACAATGCCCGAATGGGTCCCCATGTGGTTATAGCTGTAGAAATTCTTAACGAACCCTTGTGGTAAAAAGTACCCCGGGACTCAAAAGATAAAATTTTCAATAATTGCGTTGGTCTGCGGTCCGCTATGCGATTACAGATCAGGTATGCGGACCGCATAGTGGTCGCATACTTGGACAGTTTGTTGTCCATTTTGAGGACAGCTATGCGGCCTAGAATGCGATCGCATTTCACAAATGGGGCCCGCATAGTTGTCGCATTCTTGCACCTTGATTTTTGCGGAGGGAGTTATGCGATGCGCTATGTGATCGCATAACAGGTATGCAGACCGCATAGTGGTCGCATACCTATGCAGTCTGCTTCTCTTTTTAGCCCAGCTGAAGGCCACTTATGCGACAGGTATGCGGACCACATCGCATTCCTGACCGCATACCTGTTTCGGGGCTTCTAATTTCTAATTTTAAAACCCGACCTCCAGTTTAATAAAACGCCCCTCCCCTTCATTTTTAAAGACTATCTGATCAAAATAGAGAGAGGTGAGAGTGGGTTCTAGTGAGAGAAGTCCTCATCTTCCCCAAGTTGGTCCTCCATCTCTACTCAGGCCTGGAACTAATCGAGTAGTCGTCATCTGCTTCACCATAAGAGGTAAGTCTTCACCCCATTTCACCAAATTCTCAGATTTTAGTTAGAATAGAACACACATAGGTTGGTTCTTGAAGAGGAAAGTTAAGACCTTGCATGCATGTGAATAATCTTCTATAATCTAGCAAAGGGAAGTAAGCTAGGGCAATCTTTCACTAAAAAGGGGGCTAGTTAATCTAAAGGACCACATAGTATTTGATAAAATGCCCAAATGAGTTCATGATTTCTAATTCTAAGTCTAAGCATGGCATCTTGTAAATTAGATTGGAGGCGATAGAAGGTTTGGTGGGTTGAGAATAGATATTAAAGGGAAATTTCTACTTGAGGTATGTATGACTAACTTTAATCTTCGTAGAGTCACCTTGTTGGTGTCCGAGCGTGCGGTATGAGTTTCTGGATTGTGCATATGTGAATCAATTATTCCAATGTGTTGAGGCGTAATATTCCGTTCTCTAATTTTCCTAGTTGATTACCATGCCACCATGCTATATGAGATTGTGAAAAGGTGATTTCTTGTGCTTATTCTATCATGTCCAAAGCTCGTTAAATGTTGAATACATTTGTATGAGGGGATGTGCTGCAAAACGAAAGAAATGGCAACAAATCAAATTGTTGAACGTATCTAAGTGATAAATGCTGTGTAGCAAGTAATGGAGGGGAAATGTGGATTTATCTATTTGAACTATATGTTGGTGGTATGCCATATATGACTCACTGTTTGGTAAAGATTACTATGGCCTTGAATTTACATGGTTATTTGGTTGTTACAAATGTATATTCTTGATGATGAAAATCCTTGTGATTGAATTGATTGGTTGATGTTGCTATCAAATGTGATTGTAAGGTGGGACCCGGTTGCACGCCGCAACAGAATTGTAAGGTGGGATCGGGTTGCACACTGCAACAGAAGTAATAAGGGTGTAATGTGACTGTAAGGTAGGATTGGGTTGCACGCCGCAACAAAAGAAATAAGGGTGGAATATGATGGCAAAGTGGGATCGGGTTGCGCGCTGCAACTGGAGAATGAATGAAATAAGAAATTGTGGAACTCTCATTTGTGTTTTCTGTACCTCTGTGCAGTGTTTGTTTGGTTTCTTTGCATGTCCCCTATCTGTGCAATGTTTGTTTTTACTTAGAGTAAAGCTTGTTCATACATACTAATACTATTCCATGGTACTAACGTCCTTTTTTCCAGGGGCGCTACATATTTTATGTGGATGTCGGTTGTTCTATAGAAGGTAGCTCAGCCCGCCGTTAGTGGTGCCTCCTCTTCATCTCTTCAGCAGTCCTGGTGAGCCCCATTTCCTCTCGGGGCCGTGTGTGGATTATATTATTCTCTTTTGCTTATGTTGTAAAAGGTATAGTCGGGGCCTTGTTACCGGCAAGTCTATGTAAACTCCTAGTACTCTTAGAGGCTCCGTAGACACAAGGTGGGTTGTATACATGTATATTTTGGGCGGCAGTTGTATTCACTCGTGATCGTGGATCGCATTGGAAATGTTGTATGTAACTTGTATGTTTTTTTTTGGGATTATAAACTGCTAAAATGTTAAAGAAGAAATGAACTTAAGTTGAAAATCCATGCTCAATTTTTAGTTTGCTACTTCCTATGGTATATTGTATATTATGAACACGGGGTAATACGTTGGGTAGGAAAGGCAATCTAGGTCCGCTTGACCGGGTTCATCCGGTTAGGCACCGGTCTCGTCCCTCGATTTTGGGGCGTGACAAACTTGGTATCAGAGCCTCAGGTTTAAAAAGTGTCCTAGGATGACTTGGAGCGTGTCTAGTAGAGACCTTCTTATCGGTTTGTTGTCGACCACATCTATAATTAGGGGGCTACATGGACATTTAGGAAAGTACCTTTTTATTGCTATTCTATATCGTGCGATGTGGCGAAAGGTGAGGTTTTCTACCTCTAACTCGTGCATTGTTGCAATTTTCAGTAAATGGCACCCAAGAAGAGAGCTCGACTCGGCCTAGAGGCCAATGCCACCCCAGGAGTGGTCATAAATTCTCCAGCTGATGGTGAGGTGTGAATGATTCCCTGGACACAAATCAGCCTGACTCCTCCACTCCAGGACAGACTATTCCTATTCCTACTCCAGCGGAGGGTGATAAAATCCCTCCCGCTGATATTCCTGACCCACCTCCAGGTCCAGCTTCCGGTCCCGGTATTTCTGATGGGGACCTCAGGAAAGCTATCCAGATGTTGACCTAGTTAGTGGCCTCTCAGACCCAAAGATCAAATGCTGCCCCTACATCTTCTAGCGAGCTAGGGGATTCTTCAGGTTTCAGAGTCAACCAGTTTCTTTGGTTAGCCCCTCCAGAGTTCACATGCACCGACCCTGAGGCTGATCCTCAGGAGTTCATTGATGAGATGTACAAGACCCTCCGAGTTATGAGGGATACTGAGACAGAGGGGGTTGAGTTGGCTTCCTATCGTCTGAAGGGAGCGGCATATTCATGGTTCGAGTTGTGGGAGAGTTCCCATGGAGAGGGGAGCCCTCCGACGAGGTGGGATGAGTTTGTGGATACCTTTACGGGTCATTTCTTTCCTGCCGAGATTATGGCAGCCTGTGCTATAGAGTTTGAGGCCCTTAAGTAGGGCAACATGAGTGTGTGAGAGTATCATATAGTGCTCGTGCGCTTGTCCAAATATGTTGTTCACGTGGTGTCTACTATGGAGGCTAGAGTTCGTCAGTTTATTCAGGGCCTTGGTCCCCTTGGTTATTAATGAAGCTGCTACAGCTGCTCTGCATTCAGATATGAACTATGGGAAGATTGTGGGATTTTCCCAGGCTACGGAGGCTCGAAAATTAAAGATAAGAATGAAGAGGGAGAGTGGTAGTAGGTCCTGGTCAGCGGGCAACCCTGGGAGTTTAATTGGAGGAGGGAGATCAGCCCTTGGCAGAGGGTCATCAGGGCCATCTCAGTCCTATGCTCAGTCCTCAGCCAGTGCGCCGTCATAAGGGCACAGTTATCAGTAGGGAGGTCGCGTTGGACCAGGTTCAGACAACAAGAGGTTCCATCAGTCGGGTCGTTCAGGTGGGAGGTTTCAGCAGCAGCGGAGGGACCCATGCCCTAAGTGCGGGAGGTTTCATTCTGAACCATGTTACTTGGATATCCAGTATGCTATAGATGTGGAGTGAGGGGCCATGTTCAGTGAGACTGTCGTGCACCCAGTTAGGGCACGAGTAGGGGCACTGCTCAACCATCCAGTTCCTCATCCGCTACATCTTCAACACGCCCTCCAGCTCCAGCAGCGCGCGGTGCAGCTAGGGGTAGAGCACGAGGTCAAGGGGGAACCATTTCGTTCTATGCTTTGAGTGGTCGTCAGAGTGCAGAGGCTTCTCCAGATGTTGTCACAGGTATTCTGACTGTTCATTCACATGATGTTTATGCTCTTATTGATCTCGGGTCTTCTTTGTCATATGTTACTCCATTTATTGCTTCAAGTTTTGGGATAGAACCCGAACAGCTTCATGAGCCATTCTCAGTGTCAACTCCGGTGGTGATTCTATTACGGCCGCGCGAGTCTATAGGAATTGTGTTGTCACGGTGTGTGGTCGAGACACCACGGCCGATCTGATTGAGCTAGGAATGGTAGATTTTGATGTTATTATGGGGATGGATTGGCTCTATTCGTGCTTTTCTAAAATTGACTACCGAACCAGAATTATGAGGCTCGAATTTCTGAATGAACCAATTATCGAGTGGGAGGGGAATAATGTTGTGACAAGAGGTAGGCTTATTTCCTACCTTAAGGCCTCAAAGATGATTAGAAAAGGGTTTATCTACCATTTGGTCTGGGTTGCGGACACCACTTCAGAGGTGCCTGCTACCGAATTTGTGCCTGTTGTGAATGAATTTGTTCAAGTATTTCCGGACGAGCTTCCTGGGATTCCACCAGATAGAGAGATCGATTTCGGGATTGATGTATTGCCAGATATGCAACCAATATCTATTCCACCCCACAGGATGGTGCCAACAGAATTGAGAGAGTTAAAAGAACAATTGAAAGATCCATTAGAAAAGGGTTTATTCGGCCAAGTGTGTCGCCTTGGGGCGCACCTGTTCTTTTTGTCAAAAATAAAGACGGATCGCTTCGGTTGTGTATTGGTTATCGGTAGCTCAACAAGGTCACCATCAAAAACAAATACCCATTGCCTCGGATAGGTGATTTGTTCGACCAGTTGCAAGGTTCTAAGTTCTTCTCAAAGATTGATTTGCGGTCCGGGTATCACCAGTTAAAGATCAGGGAGAAGGATATTCCCAAGATTGCCTTCAGGACTCGATATGGGCACTTTGAATTTCTGGTAATGTCTTTTGGGCTAACCAACGCCCCAAAAACTTTTATGGATCTTATGAATCGGGTTTTCAAACCGTTTCTTGACTCCTTTGTGATTGTCTTCATTGACGATATCCTTGTTTATTCGCGAAGTCAGGAAGACCATGCTAATCACCTCAGGGCAGTTCTGTGGACTCTTCATCAGCACCAGTTGTATGCAAGGTTTTCAAAATGTGAGTTTTGGCTAGAATCAGTCACCTTTTTAGGCCATATTGTTTCCGGGGAAGGGATTCGGGTTGATCCTCAAAAGATTGAAGCGGTAAAGGATTGGCCTAGACCAACGACCTCGACAGAGATTCGCAGTTTATTGGATTTGGCTGGATATTATCGGAGGTTCGTGGAGGGATTCTCTACCCTCGCCTCCCCATTGACTAAGCTGACGCAGAAAGCGGTTAAGTTTCAGTGGTCCGATGCTTGCGAAAAGAGTTTTCAAGAATTGAAATCAAGATTGACTTCGGAGCCAGGATTGATCTTGCTAGAAGGTTCAGAAGGGTTTGTGGTGTATTGTGATGCTTCAAGGGATGGTGTGGGGTGTGTATTGATGCAATGTGGTAAGGTAATAGCATATGTTTCTAGGCAGCTCAAGAATCACGAAAAAAATTACCCGACACATGATTTGGAGCTCGCAGCGGTTGTGTTTGCATTGAAGATCTGGCAACATTATCTTTATGGGGTCCATGTGGACGTGTTCACAGACCACAAGAGTCTTCAATATTTATTCAAACAGAAGGAGATGAACTTAAGGCAGCGGAGGTGGTTAGAATTCCTCAAGGATATGATAGGAATATTTTGTACCATCCAGGAAAGGCGAATGTGGTACCCGACGCTCTTAGTCGGAAATCCATGGGAAGCTTGGCTCATTTGGAAGCAGGTCAGAGGCCTTTGGCTCGAGAGGTTTATCAGTTGGCCAGTCTAGGGGTATGTCTTTCGACCTCATATGAAGGGATCGTGGTGCGTAATGGAGCGGAGTCTTCGCTTGTAGCGGAAGTCAAGGGAAAGAAATTCAGGGATCCAGCTTTGGCACAGTTGAGAGAAGCAATTCTGAATCACAAGACTTCAGCATTTTCACTCGGCAATGATGACAGTGTTTTGCGGTGCCAAGGGAGGCTATGTGTTACGTATGTGGATGATCTTCGGGAGAGATTTATGGCAGAGGCTCACAATTCCAGGTATTTTGTACACCCAGGATCACGATCTCAAGGAGATTTATAGGTGGAATGGTATGAAGAGGGGGTTGGCGGACTTTGTGGCTAGGTGTCCAAATTGTCAGCAAGTGGCCGAGCATCAGAGGCCCGGTGGGTTGGCACAACTTATGGGAATACCGACATGGAAATGGGAAATGATCAATATGGACTTTGTGGTGGGGTTACCTCGCACTCCGTGTAGGTTCGACTCAGTTTGGGTAATAGTCGATCGACTCACAAAGTCCGCGCATTTCTTGCTAGTCAAGTCCATCGATACTGCAGAATAATACACTCAATTGTTTATCAAGGAAATAGTCAGGCTCCATGGCACTCCAGTATCTATTATCTCGGATCGAGGGGCCCAGTTCACAGCTAACTTTCGGAAGAAATTTCAGCAAGGTTTGGGTACGCAGGTAAATCTCAGCACAGCTTTCCACCCGCAAACGGACGGTCAGGCAGAACGGACCATTCAGATGCTTGAAGATATGTTACGGGCTTGTGTATTAGATTTCAAGGGTAGCTGGGATGATCACTTGCCGCTTATAGAATTTGCTTACAATAAAAGTTTCCATGCTAGTATTTAGATGGCCCCATTTGAGGGATTGTATGGGAGGAGGTGTAGGTCTCCGATTGGATGGTTCGAGGTTGGTGAGGCAGAACTGCTAGGACCGGATCTTGTGCACCAAGCTATGGAAAAAGTTAGAGTCATTCAAGAGAGGATGAAGACTGCTCAAAGTCGTCAGAAATCCTATGCGGACGTTCGTCGAAGAGATTTGGAGTTTCAAGTAGGTGATTGGGTATTGTTGAAGTTGTCTCCCATGAAAGGAGTGATGCGGTTTGGGAAGAAAGGGAAATTGAGCCCAAGGTATGTCGGTCCATATAGGATTGCTCAAAGAATAGGGCAGGTGGCGTATAGGCTGGAATTGCCCCCTAAGATGTTATTAGTGCACCCGGTGTTTCATGTGTCCATACTGAAGAAGGTAGTTGGAGATCCATCTGTCATTGTGCCGGTTGAGACCATTGAAGTTAAAGAAAAGTTGTCATATGAAGAGGTTCCAGTTGCTATTCTTGATAGGCAAGTTCGTAGGTTGAGGAACAAAGAGGTTATGGCGGAGTCAACAAGTCAAAAAAGCTATGTGGGAAGCGAAAAATGAAATGAAAGATAAATATCCCCACTTGTTTGAATAATTCCGGTAGTGGTTTTGAAAGTTTTCATCTCTAAGCAATTACATTGGTGTCAAATTTTGTGCAAGAACACTCCACTCCACTAATCACCCTACTATTATGACTTCTCAAACTTTGTGCCATAAATGTATATGTTGTTGTGATTAGTTGGATCATGTGCAACTCCTTGAAATAGATGAATTATGTGCAATTCATTGTAATAGCAGAATTATGTGCAACTCATCGTAATAGCTGAATTATGTGCAACTCATTGTAATAGTTGAATTATGTGAAAATTTGTGGAGTTAACTGAACTATGTGAGGCTTGTGAAAGTAATTAAATTATATGCAACTTGTTGAAATGACCAGATTATGTGCAAGTTGATAGAGTAACTGAAAATGTGTGGAATCGGTTAAAATGTGTTTTGGGGGCTCTCTGACAGGTAGATAGGCCAAATTACAAAGGGAACTCTGGCGAAATTTTTAGGAAATATCGGAGTTAGTAAAAAATTGGGGGTTGGCATGTTTTGTGTTCTCTTAACTAAGTGATTCCCCGATCCCCATTCGACGACAAATGATTCTAAGTGGGGGAGGATGTAAAGACCCGTAAAATTTCAAGTCTAAAAACAATGCCCGAATGGGTCCCCATGTGGTTATAGATGTATAAACTCTTAAACGGACCCTTGTGGTAAAAAGTACCCCAGGACTCAAAAGATAAAATTTTCAATAATTGCGCGGGTCTGCGGTCCACTATGCAATTACAGATCAGGTATGCAGACCGCATAGTGGTCGCATACTTGGACAGTTTGTTGTCCATTTTGAGGACAACTATGCGGCTTAGAATGCGATCGCATTTCACGAATGCAGGCCGTATAGTTGTCGCATTCTTGCACCTTGATTTTTGCGGAGGGAGTTATGCGATGCACTATGCGATCGCATAACAGGTATGCGGACTGCATAGTGGTCGCATACCTAGGCAGTCTGCTTCTCTTTTTGGCCCAGCTGAAGGCCACTTATGCGACAGGTATGCGGACCGCATAACAGGAATGCGATCGCATTCCTGACCACATACCTGCTTCGGGGCTTCTAATTTCTAATTTTAAAATCCGACCCCCAGTTTAATAAAACGCCCCTCCCCTTCATTTTTAAAGACTATCTAATCAAAATAGAGAGAGGTGAGAGTGGGTTCTAGTGAGAGAAGTCCTCATCTTCCCCAAGTTGTTCCTCCATCTCTACTCAGGCCTGGAACTAACCGAGTAATCGTCATCTCCTTCACCATAAGAGGTAAATCTTCACCCCATTTCCCCAAATTCTCAGATTTTAGTTAGAATAGAACACACATAGGTTGGTTCTTGAAGAGGAAAGTTAAGACCTTGCATGCATGTGAATTATCTTCTATAATCTAGCAAAGGGAAGTAAGCTAGGGCAATCTTTCACTAAAAAAGGGGCTAGTTAATCTAAAGGACCACATAGTATTTGATAAAATGCCCAAATGAGTTCATGATTTCTAATTCTAAGTCTAAGCATGGCATCTTGTAAATTAGATTGGAGGAGATAGAAGGTTTGGTGGGTTGAGAATAGATATTAAAGGGAAATTTCTACTCGAGGTATGTATGGCTAACTTTATCTTCGTAGAGTCACCTTGTTAGTGTCCGAGTGTTCGGTATGAGTTTCTGGATTATGCATATGTGAATCGATTATACCAATGTGTTGAGGCGTAATATTTTGTTCTCTAATTATCCTAGTTGATTACCATGCCACCATGCTATATGAGATTGTGAAAAGGTGATTTTTTGTGCTTATTCTATCATGTGCAAAGCTCGTTAAATGTTGAATACATTTGTATGAGGGGATGTGCTGCAAAACGAAAGAAATGGTAACGAATCAAATTGTTGAATGTATCTAAGTGATAAATGCTGTGTAGCAAGTAATGGAGGGAAAATGTGGATTTATCTATTTGAACTATATGTTGATGGTATGACGTATATGACTCACTGTTTGGTAACGATTACTATGGCCTTGAATTCACATGGTTATTTGGTTGTTACGAATGTATATTCTTGATGATGAAAATCCTTGTGATTGAATTGATTGGTTGATGTTGCTATCAAATGTGATTGTAAGGTGGGATCGGATTGCACGCCGCAACAGAATTGTAAGGTGCGATCGGGTTGCACACCGCAACAGAAGTAATAAGGGTGTAATGTGACTATAAGGTGGGATCGGGTTGCACGCCGCAATAGAAGAAATAAGGGTGGAATATGATGGCAAGGTGGGATCGGGTTGCGCACTGCAACAGGAGAACGAATGAAATAAGAAACTGTGGAACTCTCATTTGTGTTTTATGTACCTCTGTGCAGTGTTTATTTGGTTTACTTGCATGTCCCTTATCTGTGTAGTGTTTGATTTTACTTAGAGTAAAGCTTGTTCATACATACTAGTAATATTCCATGGTACTAACGTCCTTTTGCCGGGGGCACTACATCTTTTATATGGATGTAGGTGGTTTTATAGCAGGTAGCTCAGCCCGCCGTTAGTGGTGCCTCCTCTTCATCTCTTCAGCAGTTCTGGTGAGCCCTATTTCATCTCGGGGCCGTGTGTAGACTATGTCATTCTCTTTTGCTTATGTTATAAAAGGTATAGTCGGGGCCTTGTTACCGACAAGTCTATGTAAATTTCTAGTACTCTTAGAGGCTCCATAGACACAAGGTGGGTTGTATACATGTATGTTTTGGGCGGCAGTTGTATTCACTCGTGATTGTGGATCGCATTGGAAATGTTGTATGTAACTTGTATGTTTTTTTTTTGGGATTATCAATTGCTAAAATGTTAAAGAAGAAATGAACTTAAGTTGTAAATCCATGCTCAATTTTTAGTTTGCTACTTCCTATGGAATATTGTATATTATGAACACAGGGTAATGCATTGGGTAGGAAAGGCAATCCAGGTCCGCTTGACCGGGTTCATCCGGTAAGGCGCCGGTCTCGTCCCTCGGTTTTGGAGTGTGACATCAACAAAAAGTTAACACGGGCCCATGTGGTCGAAATCTGAAATTAAGATCAAATCTCAATTACCCATTCACCCCCGAGACTGGATATGCGATTAGTTTCGAAATTCGGCCTCAATTCGAGGTTTAAATCTTAATAATACAAAATTCCTAAGTTCTACCCAAAACCCCCAATTTTTACTTTGAAATTCTTAGATTTGACGGTGAAATTCATGAAAAAATAATGCAAATTGAACAAAAACAAGTTAAGATTATTAACCTATGAATTTGAGAAGACATGACTCTTCATAAATGTCCTCTATGGAGTCTAGGGTTAGAAAAAGGTATAAAATGAGATAAGCCCCAAAATTCACACATTTTACCCAGTTGTAGATGTCGCAACTGCGAACTCTTGTATTTGCAATTGCGATTGTTTACCTTGAAAATCGTAATTATAATTATATTTGATTATGTGGTTCTAAGAATATGTGATATATTTTAATACCGGTTGTTTAGGCAATAAATGCTGAGTATGAAGCGAGAAAAATGAAATAAATGCGAAAAGAGCTAAGTTAAGCAAACCAGGCTCCAAATAGGCCAGTCTCGAGGGTGGTCGAGCAGGCCGTCGAGCTCGAGGAGCTTGGCTAAAGGCAGTCGACGATAGTATAACAATATTAAAGGCATTAAGGTTGGCCTATTTATGATCAATAACAAGCAATAAATGGAGAATAACTCAAGAACACAATAAATGAGAAGCAATAATTTAATGAGACAATTGAACATAATGTTTTTGTTAGAGAGGAGAGGATGTTTTTGTTTTTGTATTAAATATCATATCTTTTACAAAGTGACAAGGGTCCCCTTTATATATGAGGGGAAATCCGAACATGGTACAGGTACAATTAATGCAAGGAGATATGACTGGTACAGCCATTTAATGCCATGGTACGGGCTTGTACCATTTTGTGCATTCTGTCAGCTTTAATCACGTGCCTTTTGGGAGTTTTTGCCTTTTCATATCGACCCCCGATTTGTACTGCCTCGGGGTTGAGAACCCTCGACATATCCCTCGATGCCGAGCTCGAGCCCTCGAACCTTTGTCTTCACCGAAGTGGCCGTAAAATCGGGCTCTCTGATTTTAGCCGTGTACATCGACATTCGCAAAGGTGAACAACTGGTCTCAATTGTAAACCAGTCTCTGAGCCCCCAACACTGCAAAACCAATAAATTAATTGCAACTGCGAACCCTGGGCAGTCCACAAATACGAAGCTTTCCCTAATTCCTTCACAGTCGCAAATGCAACAGAATCCTCGCAAAAGCGAAGACCTCCACCAACGCAAATGCGATCATAGCTTCACAAAAGTGAAGCTGACCCAGCCCTCTTCAGTATCGCAAATGCGAGTTTGATGTTGCAATTGTGGTGCTCGCATTTTGCGAACAGGTCCTCGCAAATGCGAGACCTGCAGACATTCCACACAAGTTGCTGCCTTCAGATGCCAAAACACATCCGAAACTCCCCCCGAACCCCTCGGGCTCCAATCCAGAAATTCTCACATGTGTAATAACATGATACAAACTCGCTCGCTAGCTCAATTCATCAAAATAACATCGAACTGATCTTAAAACTTAAGATTTTCAAGTTTAAAACTCATTTTTTCAACTTTTCACATAATGCACCGAAACGGACTCGGGTCACCCGGGACCCAACCGAACATGCGTACAAGTCTAAAATATCATACAAACCTACCAGGATCATCAAAATACCGATCCGGGGTTGTTTACCAAAAACGTTGACCATAGTCAACTCTAGCCACATTTAACGTTAAAAATTATATTTTCTTCAAAATTTCACATATAAACTTTTTGGAAATAGACACAAACTACGCACGCAAGTCATAAATCATCAAATTAAGCTATAAAATGTCTCGAAACATAGGGAAAGGAGCTAGAACTCAAAGCGACTTATCAAATCGTTACTAATTTACTATGCCTATTTATTATGTGTTCCTCGAGAGAATACATATTTAGGCAGTTTTTGGGCAATATCATTCCCTAGGTATATGAGAGATCAATATTATAGGTTTAAAAGTGAGATAAGATATGACAAAACTTTGACGTGATCAGAGTGAGTAGTGAGAAATTATTAGCTAGGATAGTTCGAGAGAATACATATAATAAATTACTCTGAGAATAAATTATGGTAAGTGAATTTTGTCACGATTAGTAGAGTATAAATTGACGGAATTATAAGTAATATAGCGAGACGGATTCTGATAATTGGTAAGACAATAATTCTAGGCCTCTTTAACCTTATCTACATCCCTTTGACACTTAGTTGTTAATTTTATTGCATTTTCTTTATTTGCATTTAGTAGTTAAAAAACAATGAAAAAAATATTATTTGAATATTTTGAGAAGTTGATTTGCCTGTATTTTAGAGATAGATAAAATTGTGATAGATAAGTTAATTTTTTGTGGGATTCAGCATCCAAACTTCAAATCGAATTTATTTGTATGACTTGCTGTTTTTTTTTGTGATCACATCTAATACCTATTGTCTGCTAGAGTGAACATTTAAATAGACAAAACCTTTTCAAAAGCCAACGGTTGTTCTCTTTAATTTAAAAAGGCAACGGTTCAAACCAGTACGAAGAAACACAAATCTTAAAATGAGTTTTCTTCTTTTCCTTTTACTTATTTAAATATTATTATTGAATAATACTTATATATTTATATATGTACCCGTAAACCTGAAATGCAAATAAGTAAGTAATTAAATATATAAAGCAGGATGACAGCGTAAACACACAAAATAAAGGGAACAAGGGATATTGCGATTAGTTTGGACGAAAGAATAAAATTTAAAAGAAAGTTATAGTAAGGAGCGGGGTACATATGTACATGAACTCTCAAATGAGCTAAGGCAGAGACATGTAGTAGTCCACTACAAATGCTAGCACAAAGAAAACAAGAGAAAAATGATTGATCTTTGTAGCTGAAGAAGTTCCTGGATTTGCCCTTGACTGGTGCCTTCCCACATCAATCATTATCTCAAAACGACAAGTAGAAGAGCTTCCCTGGCTTGAAGAACTAGGAGATGGATCAATTGTTGTAATGACCGACAAATTATGAAACCTTTCACACGACCCTTTCTGTTGATTCATAGTTTGATAGTACATATTAAATGCATACGAAGCATTGCTCTTAACGTCAAGTCCACCACACGACGAACCATATCCAAGACTAGTGCAATCTGCATAGGTACAAGCATAATTTATACTTTCTGACAAGCTCGGGTCCATAGCATTTGCCTCAGGTGCCATTACACACCATTTCCTAGCCAAATATCGTACGCCTTTAGCCGGCGTCAGACTTCGATTGTTACCTAAATCAAGTTGGTACTTAATAGCTCCATCAAAGGCAAAAATACCCCAATGGCGCTCGAAATTCCCCGGTTCAATGCTCTTGGCATCTTCATCCACGAGCCCGAAAATGTAAATGTCCGGTGGTGTAGGCCGTTTAGGGGTACCTATACCACGACTAATTCGGTCTAGTAGACCTTGATTGAACTTTCTAGCATATTCAATGTTGGCGTTGGCATCACCATCAGTAGGCCAACCGATTTCTCCTACGATTATAGGCATTGAACCAAAACCATTTTTCTCGAGAGCCCAAACGAGGGTATCATAATTAGCTTCAAAAACATTGTTATACGTGATGGAACCGTCCACGACGGGAGAGGAAGAGCCAGAGAAAAAGGCGAAGTCAATTGGGAAATGAGGGTCAGCATACAGGCTAAGGAAAGGGTAGATGTTAATAGTGAGAGGACCCCCATTGTCACTTAGGAATTTGACAATTTTCATCATTAGATCATGAATGTCCGATCTGAAATTTCCACCTGAGGGGACTCCACTATCTGTTTGGTACACATCTGCATTAATTGGAACAGTAATCTTGACTTGTCGTCCTAGGCCTGCTTTAATAAGAGCTGCTTGCACATTTTCTAAGGCTGGTAATGTTGTTTTAATGAATGTGTCTTTGTAGGCTTTCAGAAAAGGCTCATTTCCGACTGCCACATACCTGTGAGACAATCAAAATGTAATTTTGTATAAAATAAGAAGAAAGTAAACAAATTTGACCATATTTTTCTTAATTTGATTTTAATGCATGGAGAAGAAATACGACATAATTATGGTGATGTGAAAAAAAAAAATTACTCCGTATTAGACTACTTTTGTTCGCTAAGAGAGTAAAATAGTAGTAGTAGTAATATACAAGCAGAGGCGGTGGAGCCAGGAATTCAGCTTTATGGGTTCTAGATTTTAGAATAACGACGTTAAACACTAACAAATGGGTTCTAAATTTAATATTTATCCCTTTTTAATGAATTTCTTAACATAAATATACAACTTGAGTAAAAGCTACTGGGTTTGGCCGAACCCGTAATCGGGCTTCTAGCTCCGCCCCTGTATACAAGTACCTAAAATTTATTTCTCAATTAAAATAAGGAAGACACAATGTTAAGATATCACAACGTACAATTTAATTGACTACTAATATAAGTCATAATGGTCAGCTGGCTAGAACACTAGAAAGAAAAAATAGGGAAACAATAGAATAATAAAGAATGCAAGACGGTGCAATTCGACTAATTGCGTACTATTCTTTTCTTCTTTCTTTTCTTCCTATTCCGTCAGAAATAAATAAAAGTATAAGCAAATAAAGATATTTACACCTTATGGAAAAGAGTTGAACGAGTATTATGAGCAAATGAAACAGAGCAACATATGACAGTAGAGTTTAAAAGTTTATGTTTTGAGATATAAAAAATATTTATACAAAATTAGTAAAAAAATACTACTCCACCAGACAACTCTATCTAACACACTATAAGTAATATGTTATAATAGGTTAAATTTTATATTAATGAATAAAAAGTTCAATAGCTGTCAGTACTAGTATAAGTTAAAGCTTATGTCAGTAATTACACACATAAATTTATAAATTACAAGCATTCACCTGGGTATAATAAGCGGTAAAATAGAAAGAAAAGCAAAATGATGACATCTAGAGTTTATATATATATATATATATATATATATATATATATATATATATATATCCATACGCATACTGTTTTGCATGTAGAGTTTGATGACATCTTATATATCCACATGGCACAAAGAAAGCCATGCATCATCACCTAACGAGAAATCTTCTTGAACAGATATTCCATACCTTAATTTACAAGCAAGCTCATGTTTTTGATGAAAATTGCTTGTTTACGCATGACGACATTAATATTGAAGATAGGAACATAGGACAACATATTGAAGCTTACAATTTCAAAATATTTTTAAGGAAGACAAACTTAACTGCATGCAATATAATATATTAATTGATGATGTAGAGTTTGGGGAAGAAAAATGAGTAGGAAACCTGATATCGACGCCATTCTTGGAAATAAAGGAGGAAACATTCTGTTGCACCCATTCTTCAGCAGCACGAACAGTGCTGGCCAATGATGCTAACATGTCATTAGGTATTCCAACCATAACCTGAATACCTGATCTTCCCAGCGCCTTCAACGCTCCTGGTTCCGCTTCGAACAATTTCACTTTGTTGAATCCGTTCTCTTTTAACAGCTTCACTACGATGTCTGGTGGTAATGGATGAGATGCCCGCGTTCCCCAGTTCACGCCCATCCCCTCTGAAATTGAGCCTTTTTCGACGACGACTATTACCAACAAAATCCACAAGAAGAAGATGTGACTATGAAAGTGAAAATGTTCCATGATAGAAAAGCTAATACAATTAAGATTATTGGTGGAGGGCTTTATATATGTTTGGAGTTGAAAGGGATTGTACGTAGTTAAAAGTAAGGGATCAGAACTTGGGGCAATTAAGAATCCTTAATAGAAAGATAGCCGAGAAAGGAAGAGAGAGAAAGGATGTTCAAAGAAAGGAATGGAGTACGAATGCTGCTGACTCCCTTGCTAGGTTTCCTTACTTGAGTTATATGCTGAAGAAATGCACCTATCTTAGTTTCAGCCCTCAAATATTATTGCTTAAATAAAATTTTAACTTATATACATGTCACTATAAGAGGTTTTTATTACCATCAAGTTATATTTACCTGTTATAGCAACTAATTTGTCCTATTTTCAAGATAATTCAACTTTCGCGTTTTAAGAAAGTTTACCTGTGAACAGAGGCGGATCTACCCTTACGGTAGGGGTCACCGCCCCAGTAATTTCGAAAAATATATGCACAGATGTTTATATATCTAAATTAATTATCTGTATACATTTTAGTTGGCGCCCTTACACTCAAAAGTTAAGCGGATATATTGGTCGATTTAGGGGGTACAACATGACTTTTAGTGCATTGCATGAGTTCGATTCCCACTCCTGTATTGTGATGACCCAAAGGGTCATCTTATAAATTAAGGCTCCGTTCCATGCTCATTAGTCTTAAAAAGATTAATTTTATTTACCTCGATTTGTGTGCGCAGTCCGGACGTGAAACCGGAAAGCTTTTATGTGAAAATATGAAAAATAATAATTTTTAGAATTTAAAATTTGATTTTAGTTGACTTGGTTCAACATTTTGAGTGAACGAACCCGGATCCGTATTCGGATAATTCCGAGAGGTCCGCAGTAAAATATGAGACTTGGACGTACGCTCGGAATTGGATTCCGAGGTCCCTAGCCTTAGAAATCAGTTTTTGAAAGAAATTGTTTTGCTGGATTTTTAATGAAATGAAGAAATGAATTAATATTTGAAATTATTGGTATCGGGCCCGTATTTTGGTTTCGGAGCCCGGTACAGGTTTGTTATGATGTTTAAGCCTTATCTTTGAAATTTGAGAATAGGAATTTATTTGACGTGATTCGGACATCCGATTGAGAAATAGTGAAATTGAAGTGTTCTTGAGAAAAATCATGAGTTTTGAGGATAAATTCATCGTCTTAGCTGTTATTTTTGTGATTTGATCGCATGATCAAGTCCGTATGATGTTATTAGACTTGCATGTATGTTTGATTTAGATCCCCGAGGGCTCGAGTGAGTTTCGGGATGTTTTGAACTTGTAAAAACATCTGGTGTCATAGCTGTGCTGGTGTGCCCGCACCTGCGAGCCTTGCGAGCCTTGAGCCGCAGGTGCGAGTGGAAACCCGCAGGTGTGACCAAGCCTGGGCTCCCCTATGTCCACAGGTGCGGACCCTTATGCGCAGGTGCGCGATCGCAGAAGCAGTAATGCAACCGCATGTGCGGCCCCAAGCTGCCCAGCTCTTTTCCGCAGAAGCGGAAGCTTTCCCGCACGTGCGCAAGCGCAGGTGCGACCCAAGCAACGCAGGTGCGAGGGTCAGGCAGTGAGTTCATATTAATTAGAACTCCAGCCTTTTTCTTCTTATTTTTCACAAGGGTAGAAGACCTAGGGCAATTTTCTCAAGGATTTTTCTTCCAAAATCATAGGTAAGTGTTCATAAACTCTTCTCTTTCAATTACTCAATGTTTTTCATCACTTATCAATCTAAAATCAAGAATTTTCATGGTAAAAATTGAGGGTTTGGGTAGAATTAGGAAATTTTGTAAAAATTCAATTTTGACCTCGAATTGGGGTCGGATTTCGAAACTAATTATATATTCGGGCTCGGGGGTGAATGGGTAAACGAAATTTGGTCCGAACCCCGAGTTTGGACCAAGCGGGCCCGGGGTCGGGTTTTAACTTTTTTTGTTGAGAAAACTTAGGAAAATCATAAATTTTCAGTAAAGTTACTTCCTTTAGCCTTAATTAATGATATCAAGCTAATTATAATTAGATTCGAGTGTGTTGGAGGTAAATTCGAAAGGAAAAGCGGTAATTGAGCAGTGAGTGGCCTGCGAATTTGAGGTAAGTGCTTGGTTTAACCTTGATTGAGGGAATAGGAATCCCCAACTTAAATGCTATGTGAATTTTCATGTGTGTGGGGTATAGGTGAGGTGACGAGTATCTATGCACCACCAAATTGTCTGTTAAACATGATCCTTCCTCCGTTTCCAATTATTTGCTTTCGGGCTTAATTGGTTCATGATCATGGATGTTTATATGTCGATTTGGATTCGTTTACTTATTGTTAAGTATTATTTCAAGTATTTTGGAAGTGTTGGATGTTCTCTTGGTTTTGTGATGTTACATAAGGATTGAGCTGGATGTCAGTGTTACGATATGTATATAATTTCCGGTTGATTTCGTTGTGAAATGATAATTGATGAAGCTTATGAGTTTTACAGCTTCTGTTTACAATTGTTGATACAAAAATGTTGTGAAAGGCTTGGTATGGATTGTGAAAGTTTTTGTAAATAAACTGATATGATATGTTTGGTTGTAGCGGGTTGCACGTCGCAACAAGGAGTGATAAGGGTGGACAAGTGGGATCGCGTTGCACGCTGCAACATGAGAAATAAGGGTGATATATATATATATATATATATATATCACCCTTATTTCTCATGTTGCAGCGTGCAACGCGATCCCACTTGTCCACCCTTATCACTCCTTGTTGCGACGTGCAACCCGCTACAACCAAACATATCATATCAGTTTATTTACAAAAACTTTCACAATCCATACCANCAATAAGGGTGGACAAGTGGGAGCGGTTGCGCGTCGCAACAAGGAGCGATAAGGGAGAATAATTATGTTTTACTGATTTTCAAAAATAAGGATTTGGAAAATTCTGAATTTTTTAAAAAGGTTTTCATACTCTGATTTTTATTTAGATTTAAATTGAAAATTGGAAATTTTGAGGAGTTGATTATAGCTAATATCTGAAAAGAATTATCCGAGTTGTTTTATTTGCTATTGCAAGTTACTGGATATCGAGTTTATTATTATTATTATTATTATTATTATTATTATTATTATTATTATTATTATTATTACCTTCTTGCTTTATTATCTATTGCTCACATGTTATATTCTTATTCCCCGTCGTAGCCTCGTCACTAGTTCGTCAAGGTTAGGCTTGGCATTTACTCAATATATGGGGTCGGTTGTACTGATACTACACTCTGCACTCTTTTGTGCAAATCCAGGTACCGGCCATTGTTAGGAGATTTTAGTAGCTGCGTATTTTCATTAGAGACAAGAGGTAGATCTGATAGCGTTCGCAGACTCCTGGAGTCTTCTCTACACTATTTAGTTGTTGTTTTATTTCATTCGAAACAGAGAACATAATTCTTTCAGCCATTATTTGTAGTATTCTTAGTGGTTCGTGAATTGTGACTCCTGACCCAGGTAGTCTTATAGTTATATATTTAGTTGTGGTTCAGCTTATTTATTCGTTTATTATTTTATTCGTGAATTTATGCATTTGAATTAATAAAGTTAGTTTATTTCTGAATTGTCCTATTACAGTTAAATAGACTTTAATAGAAGTTAATTAAATAAGTTCTAGTATTGGCTTTCCTAGCAAGTGTGGTGTTAGGCGCCATCACGATCCCGTGGGTTGGGAATTTGGGTCGTGACAAGTTGGTATCAGAGCACTAGGTTGCATAGGTCTCACAATTCACGAACAAGCTTGATAGAGTCTGAGGGATCGGTACAGAGACGTTTGTACTTATCTCCCAAAGGCTATGAAGTTAGGAACAAACTCAGTTTTTATTTCTACTCCGTCGTGCGATTCTTGGTATCTCAAATACTGATTTAACTCTTCTACTCTATCACAGATGGCAAGAATACTCGCTTCTTCTTCCGCTGACCAACAATCCGGTCTTCTAGCAGCAGCTCCTCCCGTTAGGGGCAGAGGCCGAGGCCACGTCAGAGTCCTAGGCAGGGGCAGGACTCAGCCCGTTGCTCATACTGCAGCCCCAGCTGCGGAGCCCCGGATTGTGATTGATGGGGGGGGGGGCTCCAGCTGGACCAACTCAGGTCCCAGAGGGGTTTATTGCTACACCGGTGCTTCAGGATGCTTTGGTCCGATTAGTGGGCCTTATGGAGAGTGTATCCCAGACTGGCGCACTCCCTGTTGCAGCAACTGCATCTCAGGCTGGAGGAGGGGTCCAGACTCCTGTTACCCACAATCCTGATCAGACTACTCCTCAGATCCAGACCCCAGCAGCCAACCCAGTTGGAGTAGTTCAGACAGTTGCTATGACTTCCGATGCTTTGTAGAGATTGGATAGGTTCATCAAGCTTTGCCCTATTCACTTCAGTGGTGCTACTTCAGAGGATCCTCGGGAATATTTAGACAGCTGTCATGAGGTTCTACGTAATATGGGTATTTTGGAGACCAATGGGGTCGACTTCACCGCGCTTCAGATGACTGGTTCCACCAAGAAATGACGGATGGATTATTTGTTGACTAGACCAGCTGGGTCACCTGCTCTGACTTGGGATCAGTTTTATCAGCTCTTTTTGGAGAAATTTTTGCCTATCACTACCAGAGAAGAGAAGCATTGTCAGTTTGAGCGTCTTCAGTAGGGCGACATGACAATTACCCAATATAAGAATCGCTTTGTGGATTTGGCTCGGCATGCTATTCTATTATTGCCCACAGAGAGAGAGAGGGATAGGAGATTCATTGAGGGCCTTGCCCAGCCCATCAAGTTACAGATGGCTAAGGAGGCAGGGACTGGGATTTCATTTCAGGATGCGGCCAATGTGGCCAGGAGAGTTGAGACAGTTCTCAGGATGGGAGGTCAGGGGTCGGACAAGTGACCTTGCCATTCCGGTAGATTTAGTGGTTCCTTTTCTGGAGGCAGAGATACTCAGGGTAGAGGCCATTAATTCAGGCCATTTAATTCCGCACTTCAGACATCCCATGGTGCCTCAGGTTGTCGTGGATCTTACTTGCCTTATTTTGATCAGTCAGCCCCTATTAGAGCACCACCTCTTTAGAGTTATTATCGTGGTCAGCCGGTTTGTCAGGGTCAGCCTCAGTATCAGGATGGGTGTTATGAATGTGGTGATTATGGGCACATTCGGAGATCTTGTCTGAAATTTTTGGGTAATCAGCCTCAGTACCAAAATTCTCGTGCTATAGTTCTAGCACCAACTGCAACACCACCTGCCCAGCCAGCCAGGGGTAGGGGTCATGTAGTCAAAGGTAGAGGTCATAATGTTAGAGGTGGAGGTCAGCATGCTAGAGGTGGAGGCCAGCCCGCTAGAGGTGGAGGCCAGCCCGCTAGAGGTGGAGGCCGGCCCGTTAGAGGTGGAGGACCACCTGTTAGGGGTCCTCCCGATGCCGCAGTTCAGGGTGGTGGGGCCCAACCCCATTGTTTGCATTTTCAGCCAGACCCGAGGCGGAGTCCTCCGATGCAGTTATCAAAGGTACCATTTCAGTTTGTAATAAAGATGCTTCAGTTTTGTTTGATCCGGGGTCTACTTATTCCTACGTGTCATTCTATTTTGCGTCGTATTTTGTTGTGCCCCACGATTCTTTGAGTGTCCCTGTTTATGTGTCTACACCGGTGGGGGATGATATTATTGTAGATCGTGTATATCGTTCGTGCGTAGTCATTATTGAGGGTCTTGAAACTAGTGTAGACCTTTTGCTTCTTGACATGGTCGATTTTAATGTCATATTGGGCATGGATTGGTTGTCACCTTATTATGCCATCTTGGACTGTCACGCCAAGACAGTTACTTTAGCTTTTTCGGGATTGCATCGGTTAGAATGGAAAGGGATCCTGGTCATTCTCCCAGCAAAGTGATTTATTATGCCAAGGCCCATCGCATGGTTGAGAAGGGATGTTTGGCTTATTTGGCTCATATCCGTGATTCTGATGCCGAGGTTTCTTCAATAGATTCGGTGCCTATTGTTCGGGAGTTTTCGGAAGTGTTTCCTGCAGACCTGCCAGGGATGCCACCTGATAGGGATATCGATTTTTGTATTGATGTTGCTCCGCGCAGTCAACCCATTTCTATTCCTCCATACCGGATGGCCCCACCAGAATTGAAAGAATTGAAAGAATTGAAAGAACATTTGTAAGACCTGCTTGATAAGGGTTTCGTCAGGCCTAGTGTCTCGCCATGGGGTGCATCGGTTTTGTTTGTAAAGAAAAAGGATGGATCGATGAGAATGTGTATAGATTATCGGCAATTGAATAAAGTTACTATCAAGAATAAGTATCCATTGTCGAGAATTGACGATTTATTTGATTTGCTTCAAGGTGCCAGTTGTGTTTTCAAAAATTGATCTGAGATCGGGCTACCATTAGTTGAAGATTAGGGCATATGATGTTCCTAAAACAACCTTTCGGACAAGGTATGGGCACTATGAATTTTTGGTGATGTCTTTTGGCTTGACTAATGCTCCAGCAGCCTTTATGGATTTGATGAATTGAGTTTTCAAGCCTTATCTGGATTCCTTTGTAATTGTGTTCATTGACGATATCCTTATATACTCCCGCAGCTGGGAGGAGCATGAACAACACCTCCGTATAACACTCCAGACTTTGAGGGATAATCAGTTGTATGCAAAATTTTCAAAGTGTGAATTCTGGTTAGATTCAGTAGCTTTCTTGGGTCACATCGTATCAGCAGATGGTATTCAGGTAGATTCTAAGAAGATAGATGCAGTCAAAAACTGGCCTAGACCAACTTCAGCCACGAAAAGGAGCTTCTTAGGTTTGGCGGGATACTACCGTCTTTTTGTGGAGGGGTTCTCATTTATAGCAGCCCCGATGACGAGATTGACCCAGAAGGGCGCCCCATTTAAATAGTCGGATGAGTGTGAGGAGAGCTTTTAGAAGCTCAATACAGCCTTGACTTCAGCACCGGTATTGGTGTTACCATGAGGTTCAGGATCTTTCACAGTATATTGTGATGCTTCCCTTGTTGGGTTGGGAGCGGTATTGATGCAAGAGGGCATGGTGATAGCATATGCATCTCGACAATTAAAGATTCATGAGAAGAATTATCCTGTCCATGACTTAGAGTTGGCAGCCATTGTTCATGCGTTGAAAATATGGAGGCACTATCTTTATGGCGTGCCATGTGAGGTTTACACGGATCATCGTAGCCTCCAGTACTTGTTCAAGCAAAAGGATCTTAATTTGAGACAGAGGAGATGGCTAGAGTTATTGAAATATTATGACGTCACTATATTGTATCATCCAGGAAAGGCCAATATGGTGGACGATGCATTGAGTAGGAAAGCAGTAAGTATGTGCACCCTTGCGTGTATTCCAGTCGGTGAGAGACTGTTAGCTTCAGATATTCAGACGTTGGCTAATCAATTCGTGAGGTTGGATATTTTTCCCAACCATGTTCTAGCTTGTACAGTTGGTCAGTTTTCCTTATTCGAGCGTATTAGAGATCGGCATGATGATGACCCGCACTTGATGGTCCTTAGGGACACCGTTCGGCACTGTGGTGCCAAGAAGGCTACAGTTGGAGATGATGGTATTTTGAGAATGCAGGGTCGTATATGTGTGCCTAATGTGGATAGCCTTCGTGAGTTGATTCTTGGAGAAGCTCACAGTTCTAAGTATACTATTCACTCGGGTGCTGCCAAGATGTACCAGGACTTGCGACATCACTACTGGTGGCGAAGGATGAAAAAGGATATTGTTGCTTATGTGGCTCGTTGTTTGAATTTCCAACAAGTGAAATATGAGCATCAAAGACCGGGTGGTTTACTTTAGCAGATAGATATTCCTGAGTGGAAGTGGGAGCGTATCACTATGGACTTCATTGTTGGACTCCCACGGACTCAGAGAAAGTTCGACGCCGTTTGGGTTATTGTGGATAGGTTGACTAAATCAGCACATTTCATTCCAGTGGCAAGTACTTACACTTCAGAGCGGTTGGCAGAGATATATGTTCGAGAGATTGTTCGCCTTCACGGTGTGCCCGTGTCTATAATTTCTGATCGAGGTACGCAGTTTACCTCGCACTTTTGGAGGGAGTTCAGCGAGAGTTGGGAACCCGAGTTGAGTTGAGCACAACATTTCATCCTCAGACGGACGGACAGTCCGGGCGTACTATTCAGATTCTAGAGGATATGCTCAGCGCTTGTGTTATCGACTTTGGAGGTTCTTGGGATCAATTCTTGCTGTTAGTGGAGTTTGCCTACAATAATAGTTATCAGTCGAGCATTCAGATGGCTCCTTATGAGGCATTATATGGTAGACGATGCAGATCGCCAGTTGGATGGTTTGAGCCGGGAGAGGCTCGGTTATTGGGTACAGACTTAGTTCAAGAGGCCTTAGATAAGGTCAAGATGATACATGATCGACATCGTGCAGCTCAGTCTAGGAAAAAGAGTTACGCTGATCGTAAGGTTCGGGACGTGGCATTCATGGTTGGAGAGAGAGTATTACTTCGGGTATCACCCATGAAGGGTGTTATGAGATTTGGAAAGAAGGGTAAGTTGAGCCCTAGGTATATCGGGCCATTTGAGATTCTTGATAGAGTGGGGGAGGTAGCTTATAGACTTGCGTTGCCTCCAGGGTCATCCTCAGTTCATTCGGTATTTCATGTATCTATGCTCCGAAAATATCATGGTGACCCATCCCACGTGTTAGATTTCAGCTCTGTCCAATTGGACAAAGATTTGACTTATGAGGAGGAGCCAATAGCCATTCTAGACCGGCATGTTCGTCGGTTGAGATCAAAGAGTTACCCTTCAGTTCGAGTGTAGTGGAGAGGTCAGCCTGTTGAGGCAGCTACTTGGGAGTTCGAGTCAGACATGCAGAGTAGATATCCCCACTTGTTTGCCAATTCAAGTAATTTTCTATGTCCGTTCGAGGACGAACTTTTTTTTTAGAGGTGGAGATTGTGATGACCCAAAGGGTCATCTTATAAATTAAGACTCCGTTTCAGGCTTATTAGCCTTAAAAAGATTAATTTTATTTACTTCGATTTGCATGCGCAGTCCGGGCGTGATGCCAGAAAGCTTTTATGTGAAAATATGAAAAATAATAATTTTTGGAATTTAAAATTTGGTTTTAGTTGACTTGGTTCAACATTTTGAGTGAACGGACCTGGATCCGTACTCCAACGATCCCGTGAGGTCCGTAGTAAAATATGGGACTTGGATGTACGCTCGGAATTGGATTCTGAGGTCTCTAGCCTTAGAAATCAATTTTTGAAAGAAATTTTTTTGCTGAATTTTTAATGAAATGAAGAAATGAATTAATATTTTAAATCATTGGTATCGGGCCCGTATTTTTTGTTCCGGAGCCCGGTACAGGTTTGTTATGATGTTTAAGCCTTATTTGTGAAATTTGGTGAGAATTAGAATTTATTTGACGTGATTTGGACGTCCGGTTGAGAAATAGTGAAATTGAAATATTCTTGAGAAAATTCATGAGTTGTGAGGTTAAATTCATCGTCTTAGGTGTTATTTTTGTGATTTGATCGTACGAGAAAATCCGTATGATGTTTTTAGACTTGCGTTCATGTTTGGTTTAGAGTCCCGAGGGCTCGGGTGAGTTCAGGTAGGCTTAGGGATGTTTTGAACTTGTAAAAAATCTGGTGTCATAGCTGTGCTGGTGTGCCCGCACCTGCGAGCCTTGAGTCGCAGGTGCGACGGAAGCCCGCAGGTTCCACCAAGCCTAGGTTCCCCAACGTCTGCAGGTGCGGACCCTTATGCACAGGTGCGCGACTGTAGAAGCGGTAATGCAACCGCAGGGGCGGCCCCAAGCTGCCCAGCTCTTTTCCACAGAAGCAGAAGCTTTCCCGCACGTGCGCAAGCGCAGGTGCGACCCAAGCACCACAGTTGCGAGGGTCGGGCACTGAGTTCATATTAATTAGAACTCCAACCTTTTTCTTCTTATTTTTCACAAGGGTAGAAGACCTAGTGCGATTTTCTCATGGACTTTTCTTCCAAAATCATAGTTAAGTGTTCATAAACTCTTCTCTTTAAATTACCCAATGTTTTTCATCACTTTTCAATCTAAAATCAAGAATTTTCATGGTAAAAATCGAGGGTTTGGGTAGAATTAGGGAATTTTGTAAAAATCAAAATCTGACCTGGAATTGGGGTCGGATTTCGAAACTAATTGCATATTCGGGATCGGGGGTGAATGGGTAAACGAAATTTGGTCTGAACCCCGAATTTGGACCAAGCAGGCCCGGGGTCGGGTTTTAACTTTTTTTTTATAGAAAACTTAGGAAAATCATAAATTTTCAGTAAAGTTACTTCCTTTAGCCTTAAATAATGATATCAAGCTAATTATGATTAGATTCGAGTGTGTTGGAGGTGAATTCGAAAGGAAAAGCAGTAATTGAGCAGTGAGTGACCTGCAAATTTGAGGTAGGTGCTTGGTTTAACCTTGACTTGAGGGAATAGAAATCCCCAACTTAAATGCTATGTGAATTTGCATGTGTGTGGTGTATAGGTGAGGTGACGAGTATCTATGCACCACCAAATTGTCTGTTAAACATGATCCTTCCCCCGTTTCCAATTACTTACTTTCGGGCTTAATTGTTTCATGATCATGGATGTTTATATGTCGATTTGGATTCATTTACTTATTGTTAAGTATTGTTTCAAGTATTTTACAAGTGTTGGCTGTTCTCTTGGTTTTGTTATGTTACATAAGGATTGAGGTGGATGTCAGTGTTACAATATGTATATAATTTCCGGTTAGTTTCGTTGTGAAATGATAATTGATGAAGTTTATGAGTTTTACAGCTTCTGTTTACAATTGTTGATACAAAAATGTTGTGAAAGGCTTGGCCTGAATTGTGAAAGTTTTCGTAAATAAACTGATATGATATGTCTGGTGGGAGCAGGTTGCACGCCGCAAAAAGGAGTGATAAGGGTTTACAGGTGGGATCGGGTTGCACGCCGCAACAGGAGAAATAAGGGTGATATATATAGGGAGGAGCAATAAGGGTGGACAGGTGGGAGCGGGTTGCGCGCCGCAACAAGGAGCGATAAAGGAGAATAATTATGTTTTGACTAATTTTCAAAAGTAAGGATTTGGAAAACTCCGATATTATTAAAAAGGTTTTCATACTTTGATTTTATTGAGATTTAAATTAAAACATGGAAAATTTGAGGAGTTGATTATAGCTGATAGCTGAAAAGAATTATCCGAGTTTTATTTACTATTGCAAGTTACTGGATATCGAGTTTATTATTATTATTGTTATTATTATTATTATTATTTCTTTCTTGCTTTATTATCTATTGTTCAAAGGTTATATTGTTAATGCCCCGCCGTAGCCTCGTCACTACTTCGTCGAGGTTAGGCTTGGTACTTACTCAGTACATGGGGTTGGTTGTACTGATACTACACTCTGCACTCTTTTGTGCAGATCCAGGTACCGGCCAGAGTTAGGAGATTTTAGTAGCTGCATATTTTTATTGGAGACAAGAGGTAAATCTGCTGGCGTTCGCAGACTCCTGGAGTCTTCTCTACACTATTTAGTTGCTGTTTTTTTTCATTTAAAACAGAGATACATAATTCTTTCAGCCATAATTTGTAGTATTCATAGTGGTTCGTGAATTGTGACACCAGACCCTGTGTAGTCTTCTAGTTATATATTTAGTCCGTGGTTCAGTTTATTTATTTATTTATTATTTTATTCGTGAATTTACTTTAATAGAAATTAATTAAATAAGTTCTAACATTCGCTTGCCTAGCAAGTGTGGTGTTAGGCACCATCACGATCCCGCGAGTTGGGAATTTGGATCGTGACATGTATTTCTCAAATTTAATTCAGCAGTGATGGCCCCATCAATTTCTTTTCTTGGGTTCGCCTCTGCCTGTGGATCTCCTTTGGGTTGTAATTTTTTAATTATATAAATTAAATTCTTTCTTAATTATGCATGAGTTTGAATTATATAGACCGACTGCAAAATATCACTTTCACCTATTTTAGCAAGAAAACTGTCTAATTTTTAAGTACACAAATTAATCCCTCTTGTCATGAAGGGTTATATGCAAGTATCTTTTGGATGATCAGATATATAAAGTTTGGCAGAATAGTTGGAGACTCCCCTAAACTTGACATGTTTTGTTAGGGGTACACTTTAACTATTCGAGGTCTTAAATACCTTCCTCATCTTGGTTTTGGAAAATCCATGACCCTCCTAACTAGTTGCACCTTACTATTATGATCTCACAAGTGGTCCGTGTGGCATTTTTTTCTGATGTGGCAATACACGTTGGCAATATAAATCTTTTTTATTCAGTTGAAAAAAATATTAAAAGTTAAAAACTTTAAATCAAAAACTATTTTCCTGAACTCCTACTCTTATTTTAACTTTTCATTTCGCTAAACAGTTTCCCCCGCCCCCACTTCACTCGCTCTTCTTAAAACTTGGAAAGATTTAATGATTTTTTCTTTGGGATTTATAATAACTAATACTCCTGTTACCATTTAAGTGAACTTCTTTGACTAGACACGAAGTTTAAGAAAAAGAGAGAAGACTTTTGAAAGTGTGGCGTAAAATGTTGTTCATATATTTTGTGCGGCTATAAATTAATGCATAAAAGTAAATTATTTCTAAATAAGGAATTAGATAATTCTTTTTACACAAACTAAAAAATAAATATAGCACATAATCTAAAATGGAGGGAGTACTTGCGAGTTCTGTCATGGCGTCTGGGCTTTATAGTCGGCTTAAGGCTTCTTTTCTAGTTTGTGGTTGATTCGAAGAAGTTTTGAAGTAGGTTGCAATCATTTACTTTTGTTTGTTTTCTGGTGAGTTTTGATTGTAGCTAATTGTATCGACTCAATCGATCATTTTGAGCATTTGCATTCCGTTCAACTGTTTGAAGTCTTGAGTAGCTACATTTGATATATTATGACTTGTGTGAATCATCGGTTTTGGTTTTCAAGTATTTCGAAATTGATTTAAAAGAATGATTCTTATTTTAGAAGCTTTAAGTTAGAAGAGTCGATCAAGTTTGACTTTCATGTATTTGACCCCGGATCAGAGTTTTGATGATTCTGTTAGGTCGGCGTATGCCCAAATTTGCATTTGGATAATTCTGTAAGGTTTAGAAACTATTCAGCAAAAGTTGATAATTTAAAGGTTTGGAATGTTCATAAGTTTGACCAGGAGTTGATTTTGATGATTTCAGGCTCAAATGGTGGTTTCGGGGATTGGAATAGCTTCGTTATGTCATTTGGAACTTGCGTGCAAAATTTGAGTTTATTCCGGGTTGATTTGATATGGTTCGGCACGAGTTTTGGAAGTTGAAACTTCATAAGTTCATTAAGTTTGGTTTGAGGTGTGATTCGTGATTTTGATGTTTCTACGGCTGATTTAAGACCCCGAGTAGGTCCTTTTTATGTTCTGGGACTTGTTGGTATGTTCGTACGGGGTTCCAAGGGGCTCAGACGTATTTTGGATTGATTTCAGACCATTTCTCTACATGTTTTCATTGCTGGTTTTTGATGCATCAATTGTTCTTCGCGATCATGAAGATGGAGATGTGATCGCATAGAGAAAATCTAGAGTTGAGGACTTTCTTCATCGCGGTCGCAATTGGAAGACCGCGTTCATGTAGAGTTGTGTTGGTTACAGTACGCGTTCGCATATGAGTCATCACATTCACATAGAGCTGAGCTGAGACCTGGGAGCTGGTGATTTCTCTTCCGCATTCGCATAGGTCAGTCCGCGTTCACGGAGAGTTGGCATCTGTGGGCATCGCATTCGAATAAGGAGGCTTGCGAACACGTAGAGTATTTCAGGGGCACTGTAATTTTCTTCTTTGCGTTGGCGGTGGTATTTCCGTAATCACGATTCATAAATTCGTCCAGTGATTATAAGTACTCTATTTTCGGAGGTTTCAGACATTTTAGCATATTGTGAGCTATGAAACTCAGATTGAGGTGATTCTTGAGGCAGGTTTCACCATATGAATTGGGTTAAGTGTTTATACTCGGCATTGATTTTATTCTGTGATTCCATCTTCGTTTTTGGCATTTGAGTGATGATTTTAACAGAGAAATTTGGGATTTTTATCTAAACTTTTTAAAATTGAATATTTGAATTTTGAACATCGATTTGGAGTCAGATTTGAGTGGCATTAGTATGGTTGGACTCGCAATTGAATGAGTTATCGAATTTTTTGAGTTTTGTCGAGTTTTGAGATGCAGACCAAGGTTTGACATTTTGATTGACTTTGGTCTTTTGATTAAAGATTCAAGCTTTATTGATTGGGATTGTTTCCTTTGGCATTATTTGATGTTTTTGAGTTGCTTTTGGTTAGTTTCGAGCTGTTCGAAGGTTGTTACGTGCAGGATGGAATTTCTAGAGTATTGTTTGACTTGATCGGTATTGGATTCAACTTTTTTGAGGTAAGTAACATATCTAAACTTGTATTTGAGGGTACTTAACCCTGGGGACTATGTTATACGAGATGCATTGAGGTGATGCACATGCTAGGTGACGGGTGTGTGGGCGTGTGCCAGGGAAATCATGATGCTAGTTGATTATTAGAATGTGACTGGACTTGTTTTACTGATATATCTTGTTACCTCCATGTTCTCCCTATTTGTTTGATTATGTGAGTTGAGAATTATGTTAGAAATCATGTTAAGGCTATATGCTTATTCTATTGGGACCCACTGAGGTCATCTCTGCGGTCGAGTTATTTGCTTAAATTGCAATTACATACTCAGTCATATTCATTCATTTGCATATCATATCTCAGTCTCCGTTATCATTTGTTGTTACATCATGTTATCATGTTTTGGGCTGATTGGCATGAGATTTGTGAGCCCGAGAGACTGGAGAGATATGATGATTGAGTTGGGGCCTGAGGCCGAGTTGTGAGTTACATTTATAGGTTCAGACTGGGCACCACAGCAGGTTTTATTGACTCATATGGGATTGGATTGCACGCTGCAACATTCCATGTTGGCTTATATTAGTGCTTGGGTAGGATCCGCCTCTCCGGAGTCTGACATACCAACAATGAGCGCAGGTACTGAGTGCTGAGTGATTGATCATACCGAGTGAATGAATGTACCGAGTGATTGAGTGTACCGAGTGATTGAGTGTGCCAAGTGACGGAGTGTGAGACAATGATATTGATAACTTTGAGAGTGTGAGTACATGAGTTTATCACTGTGATGCATCACACTTAACATGCATACTTGGAATGTAGGCGTATAGATGTATTTTCTCATGTTATACGGTATTGTGACATTTATGACTCCACATGCACACTGACATGTAGGCATAAAGATGTAATTTCCTCATGCTATCTGAGAATAACATATCTTATCTGTTGTAGGACGATTTTGGGAAAAATTTATAGTTTTCTGATATACTCATATTTTGGTGATTTCGGTAAAAGATTTGGGTTTTTCTGTTATACTTGAAAACCATGCGTGTTTTCCGTAACTGTGAACGATCTGAGCATAATAACTTTGAGTTATTACTTGCACTATTTTTTTATTATATTGTTACGAGTTATTCTTGGCTTTGGTGTTGGAATTTGACCTTCTCCCGAGCTCTTCACTACTTTCAACCGAAGGTTAGGTTTGTTACTTATTGAGTAGATGGGGTCGGTTGTGCTCATACTATACTTCTACACCTTGCGTGCAGATTTTGGAGCCGATGTTGCTGCATGTGGCGGGAGCTGGCATTGATGATGTACCTGCATTCCAGTTATAGTTGCCTCTTGTTCTTGGTAGCTTTAGATTTATAAATTTATTTATGTACATTTAGAACAGATGATGTATTTATTTCATACCAACTTTGTAAGCTCTAAGTCATAGAAGCTCATGATTTGTACTACCATTCCTTGGGATTTTTGTATAAAAGTTCAGCTATTTCATCCTTTATTTTCTCAGTAAATCTCATTTGAATTGGATTGTTGTTAATTGGATTACCTAGTGGGTTGGGTTAGGTGCCATCACGACTAGCTGGATTTTTGGTCGTGACAAGTTGGTATCAGAGCTCTAGGTTCATAGGTTGTACGAGTTATGAGCAAGTGTTTAGTAGAGTCTTGCGGATCGGTATGATGACGTCCATACCTATCTTTGAGAGGCTACATGCCATTTAGGATAAATTTCTGGTCTTTCTTTCCTTATCGTGCGACATTGATTCAACTTAAAGAGGATTTATTTGAATTCCTCCCACTCTCTCATATGCGTACGTGAGCGCTCAGTATCATTTGTGCATCGACGAATTGTGTATTCCATGGATGAGATGCGAGATGTGTTGCTATGTTTTGGAGTTGGACCAGTCTGGAGGACTCAAGGTTGGGTTTTGACCGCATCTTAGGCTCGGTGGATTCAGTTGCATGAGTATGTGCTTTGGATTTATATTTCCAGTTGTGCCCCTATGAGCGGTATTGATGGCTCAATGAGTGGTTGGATGGCTATATGATGATTGTGTTGTGATTGCGGGATGTCTTTAGATGGCTTGATGTGACAGGGACGGTTGCTTGGAATCTGAAAAAGACTATTGGATGCTTGATTTCTGTCTTGCTATGTTGCACAGTCTCGAGTTATGATCCGGTTGAGCGATCTTTCACGTTGTACAATTATGGGATGAGGTAGATTCTTATGTCTTGTTGACGAGTTTAGACTCGGTATGGTCAAGTGATTGCATGATGGTTGTAGCCATGGTAGGGCGTAGTAAAATGCACATTTGAGGCTAAGCAGGTGGATTATCTCCTTCTGGATGGTCTACGGATGTGTGATACTTATGATGTTATGCGGAGATTTTCTTTCTATCAGTGGGATGATTTGAGTTTGGATCGGTTGAGAAAGTTGACTGAATGTCACGAGGATGAATACGGTCCTAGCAGATGATTTGAGGTGTTTTATGGGTTGTGTTGCAGGAGCATGTGAAGGATTTAGTTGAATCTCATTGCGGGGTTATGGTAGTAATAGAGTATGGGTATTGTGAGTTATCGGGTGTTTTGTTCTATGGCTTTTAGCCAAGTGGGGGAGTATGCTACCGATGGTTTGATTGCATTGTTATGTGTTGTATTGGTTTCGGTCTGAAGCTTACTTATGAATCGATTATGACTTGCAGAGGCTAGTTTTGAGGATGACTTAAGCAAGGTAATTTTTGGATGCATGATGCATTACAACTTATGGATATACGGAGGTCTTGGAATGGTTTAGGTTTTCTGTTCATGACAGATGTAATGTACTAAGAAAAGGGATTCACTCAGTTGCTTAGAGGTGTGGATTTTTAATTGGGTGCAGGTGTGCTAATGGAGCATAGATCGTTCGAATCGTTTGTGCGGTTCATTTAATATTTGAATAGGGTGGATGATCTCGAGGAGGTTATAAAGAGTTTAAGATTCATATATGGCATTTCAGGATATTCCGGTATATGGCTAAGATCTGAGATTTGCATTGGATGGTGCCGGGATTTGCGGTATTTCGCTATCACTCTGGATTCCAAAATTTCAGTTTCAGAAAGGTAAAAGGAACAACTTCAAATTCACATTAGTTCTCTTCAGAGTGGGTGTCTCGGTTGTGGTACTTTTGGGGTGCTTAAGAGGGAATACAAAAACTTATAGGCCTTAGGGCGTTGTGGTTTTATGCTAGGGTCTCTTATGGTGAGATTTGGGTAAGGATCGTGGCATTTGGCAAGGATAAGTGTCAACTTGAGGGAAATTCGGAAGGAACTCGGAGCAATAGGACAGCTTGGTAGTAGGTTGGATCAAACAATAATGGATATGATTGGTTCTTTGAGTACTTAGGATATGGTGGGTCTCTACAGGTGTTTTGTGGCAATACTCTTGGGTTTGGAGACCTGTGTGGCTTTGTTGAGTTAGAGGGATTCAATTCTAATGGCTTGGTTATGTGCAAATAGGTTTCAAAGTGTTCTCGACGATTTCTGCCATAACATGAGATGTATTTATCTACAGGTATGAGGGGTATGTGACATGTTATGATTTCTCCTGGATGGGATCAAGTGTAAGGTTTCTAATTGATCGGGTATGCATTCTGCTTGTGGATCAGAGTTGATAACGAGGTTCTCATATTTTTATATGATGGCCTGATAGAAGGGGTGCATGGTGTGAGATTGTTATTTGCACATGCAAGTATACAATTTAGTTTCAAAAGGAAGGTCATGAATTCTTATACAACATGGACGATTTTAGATGATTAGATGAATGCTATTAATACTTGGTATTGCTTGAGAAGGGTGCGGATTTCAGAAGTCGCACTGTGTTTTAACTTACAGATGCTTCATTGGTATTGTGGTACTCGCACGGTTGATTGAATACTGACATCCAGATTTTGCTATGTGGCATGAAAAGTTATAGAAATATTTCTCGTGGGATGATCGTGTATGAGAGATGTGGTAGACATTCGGGTGGTGGAGTTGGGATTAGCCATGGTGATTCGTGTGTTCTATAGATTTGGAGACTATTCTCAGAAATAGATTATTTCGTGGTTGTGGAATGTGAAGATGTGGCCAAAGTTAGACACATAGTAGAATGTATTATGGTTAGGTCATTGTGGACTTTTGGGGGCTATTTGTCCATTTGGGGATGACCGGAGTTGATTTCGGGGCCCATTGGTAGGCCCAATAAGGACATGTATTCTACAGTGGGTCGAATTTCTTGACTCACAACTTGTTAGTGTTGAGGAGTGTGTTATTCAGTTAGAGTTTAGCTTGTTCGTGTTCCAATATGTTCTATGTGTTACTCTTCTATTCTATGAGGGGTTGCGATTTGTTGGTTATATGCACACATGATGCGGTTCTATTTGGGCCTTGTAGCGAAATTGGAGCGAGAGGTTATTGGGGTGTTGAATGGTTGATTGTGTCTTGGTTATGGTCTTTCCGGGCTGTTGAATATTGTGATATTCTCCTCTCCATGGTTATGGTCATGCGCTTTGTGTACATGATGTCAAATTGCGTGTGGTTGTTGATTTTGAGCGTTATGGCTTGAGGTATTTCATATGGACTAGTGTTTGGACGGGGTCACGTATTGCAGCAGAGTTATGTTAGGATATGATCTTTTGTGTTAGATTTTTGTTTCATGGTTATACTATGTGTGATGGGTTCATATCATTGCATTTGTGGTGGTACTTGCTGAGCTTGCTGGGCGGTTCTCTCATTTGAATCACTTTCCATCTTTGAGTACATTTGAGTTGTTGCCTATTGGTGCACAGATTGCATGATTTGTGGCTCTAGGTAGTATTGGTGTGGCATGTCAGTAGAGTAGCTTGTATTTGATAAGATAAAGTCTTTGGGCCTGAAGAAATAGCTATTGAATTTGATTACGATATTTTTGGAAGAGTAATATCGAAAGTCAACTTAGAATTTGGGATATGGTTTCGGTTGGGTGAGAGAGAGAGCTCTATGACTGTAATGACCCGATCGGCCGTTTTGAATATTGTAGCCCCATTCCCTCATTTATTACTTATTTTATGTTCTTTTGTTGTTATGTGACTTGCCAGGGTGGTTGGTTTGGTTCCAGGGATGTTTCGAAATGAATTGGGACACTTAGTTCCAAGGTTGGAAGCCTAAGTTGAAATAGTTGATCGGATGTTGACTTATGGGTAAACGAACTTCGGAATGGAGTTTTGATTGTTCTGATAGCTCCGTATGGTTATTTTAGGACTTAGGAGCCTGTCCGGAAATCGATTTGGAGGTCCGTAGGTGGTTTTAGTTTGAATTGGCGCAAGTTGAAAAAGTTGTAGCTTGGAGAGTTGAGAAGTTTGACTGAGAGTCGACTTTGTTGTTACCAGGCTCAAATTTTGGTTCCGAATGTCAGAACAAGTCTATTGTGTTATTTATGATTTGTGTGCAAATAAGGTTAATCGGAGTTGGATTGATAGATTTCGTTATCGATTGTAGAAGTAGGAAATCCGTTAGTTTCAATAGGCTTGAATCGAGGCGCGATTCATGTTTTGATGTTATGTGATGCGATTTGAAGCCTCAACTAAGTCCATATGATATTTTAGGATGGGTTGGTATGTTTGGATGGGGTCCCCGAGGCCCGGGGTGTGATTCGGATTGAAATCGAATTTGAATTTTAGCCTTGAGAATTGCTGGTGTGTTCATAGCTGGTGCCACCGCACTTGCATGAATTTAGCTGTAGAAGCGGCCAAGGAGCTGCAGATGCGGTTCTGGGTGAGTTGGGGTGTTTGAACAGGTGCGAGGAAGATTTCGCACTTGCGAGCTCGCAGATGCGGAAGCGTGGTCGCAGAAGCGGAAGAAGGGCTGGAGTGGTAGGTCCGCAGAAGCGGATGGTGTTGTGCTGAAGTGCATCTGCAGGTGTGGGCTTGGGACCGCTGATGCAGTTGGTCGGCCCTTAAGTGATTTCTGCAGAAGCGGATTTTTGACCATAGAAGCGGTACCGCAAAAGCGGTGAAAGTAATCGCAGGTGCGAGATGCCTTGCAGAATAGATATAAACGAGGGTTAGAGAATTTTATTTATTTTTGGACTTTGGGTGCTCGGGTTGAGGGGATATCTTGTGGGGTTTTCATCTAGATTTAAGAGCTAGGTGATTTTTCACCACTTCTGTTCATGCATTTTGAATACCCATTAATTATTTCACCTATTTATCATGAATCTAAGTGAGAATTTGGGGATTTTTAAACCATGCATTGGAGAGTAAGATTTGAGGGTTTGAGTGCCGATTTGTTGATGGAATTGAATAATTTTGGTATGGTTGGACTCGTTATTTAATGGGTGTTCGGATTTTGTGAACTTTGTCGAGTTTCGAGACGTGAGCCTCAGATTGACTTTTTGGGTTGACTTTTTGAATTTGGTTAAAGAACTTAGCTTTATCATATGGAATCTATTCCTATAGCTTGTATTGATTGTATTAAGTTGTTTGTGTCTAGATTCGAGTAGTTCAGAGGCCGATTCGTGAGGCAAGGGATTGTTAGAGTTGTGATTTGCGCGGTTTGAGGTAAGTAACAGTTCTAAACTTGGTACCGAGGGTATGAATCCCTGAAATACATGTTATGTGGTTGGTGTTGAGGTGACGCACATGATAGGTGACGGGCGTGTGGGCGTGCACCGTGATAATTGTGACTCGGTTGATTCAGCGTACTGTGTATTTATCTAATATTGTTCCTATTCATGTAATTCATACATGTTAGAGTAATTGTGTTGCGATCCATGTTAGAAATCATGTTTAGGCTATATGCTTATCCTATTGTGACCCATTGAGGTCATTTCTGCTGTTGAGTTATTTGCTTAAATTACAATCATGTACTCAGTTACATTCATCATTTGCTTATCATATCTCGGTCAATGTTATCATTTATTGTTACATCATGTTATCATTGTTTGGGCTGACTGACATGAGATTTGCCAGCCTGAGAGACTAGAGATATTGATGACTAAGTTCAGGCTTGAGGGCCAGCTTGTGAGTGATATTTATGGGATCGGGCTGCATGCCGTCAAGATTTATTGACATATTTATGGGATTGGGTTGCACGCCGCATCATGCCATGTTGACTTATATTAGCGCTCGGGTAGGATCCGCCCCTCCGGAGTTTGACATACCAAGAGTGAGTGCAAGTACTGTTGAGTACTGAGTGATTGAGAGTGCTAAGTGAATGACCATGCTGAGTGAGATTTAGTACTCCGAGAGTGTGAGAACATGAGTTCAGTACTGTGTTGCATTACATGTGACATGCATAGTTGACATGTCGACATAGAGACGTAACATTTTTCATGCTGGCTATACCTAGCATATTTTATCAGTATTGAGCTGAAATTATTGAACTTGAAATCATGTCTACATTTATGTACTGTGCATGAATTGATCATGGGATTGTTTTGAGTTATTACTGTCATTCCCTGTTATATATGTCCTGTTATTATCGGGATTTGGATTGTACCTTTCTGAGGTCGTCACTGCTTTCAGCCTAAGTTAGTCCTGTTATTTATTGAGTACATTGGGTTGGTTGTACTCATACTACACTCTACATTTCGTGTGCAGATCCAGGTACATCTGGACCTTTGGTCGCTAGACTTGGAGCTGTATCTTCTAGGAGACTATTGAGGTAGCTGCTTTGCCGCCCGCAGACCTCGACTCTCCTTCCTTTCAATTTTATTCTATACTGTTCTATCTTTTAGATAGTTGTATTAGAGATTTAGACTGTGTTGACACTTAGTAGTTCATGTACTTGGTGACACCCAAATTTTAGGGATTTTGTAGTTGAGTCGTAGTTGTTCTTATCAGTTATTTATGAGATTTTTCAATGTTAAACTTATTATATCATGCTTTTAATTTAAAATGCGTAGTTATTTTGTAATTGTTGGCTTGCCTAGTAATCTCATAGGCGCCATCACGACATGTTGGGATTTGGATCGTGATAAATGCGTATCAGAGCCTAGATTACATAAGTCTCATGAGTTATGAGCAGGTGTAGTACAGTATTACAGATCAGTACGGAGACGTTTCTACTTATTTTACAGAGGCTACCGAACCGTTAGGAGACTTCACTTTCTTGTATTCTTGTCATGCAAATTTGTTGATTCTAGAAAACTAAACTTCTATTATTCTATTCTCTCACAGATGGTGAGGACACACATGACCAAATTGGGTGGGAAACCACTAGTACCACCAGCTTGGGCCACAAGAGTTTGGGGCCGCAGTAGAGGCTGAGGTGCAGCCCATACAGCAGCACTTGTTGAGCCACCAGTCACTCCAAATCAGGAGAAGATACCAGATGTGATTGAGCCGTGGGACCATCTCATGCACCAGATGTGCCCGTTACAATTCCAAGCCTTCAGGAGGCTTTGGAATAGATATTGATTGTATGCACAAGCCTTGATCTGGCTGTTTTAGCTCAGGCCTCACCAACCACTACTCAGGCCGGGGGAGGTGCTTAGACTCCCGCCGCCCGTACTCCAAAGCAGGTGGTTCAAGGACTTCAGACACCGGGGTACTACCAGCCCGGCCGGTTGTAGTTGTTCAGGCCCAAGTTAGTCCACTTATGAATGACGAGGAGCATGAGAGGCTAGAGCGGTTTGGGAGGCTCAGGCCTCCAGCATTAAGTAGGGATGAGTTAGAGGATGCTCAAGAATTCTTACACAGATGCCAGTGGATCCTTCGGGGTATTCTGGAGAGTCTATTTCTGGAGATTAGTGGAGTCTCATTTACTACTTTTCAGCTATCAGATCAACCTTCAGATGGTGGGAGGCCTATGAGTTGAGCAGGCCAGCCGGCGCTGTACCACTTCTGTGGCATGATTTCTCAGTTCTCTTCTTAGTGAATTTTATTCCACAAACCCGCAGGGAGGAGTTGTGTAGGTAGTTTGAGTAGCTATGTTAGGAGGGTATGTCAGTGACCCAATATGAGATGATATTTTGAGAGTTGACGATCTGGTTGGTTCCCACAGAAAGGGAGAGGATCGTGAGGTTCATTGTTGGCCCCCAATATTGACTGCGCTTCGTCATGATTCAAGATATTGCATCAGGTGCTAGGTTCGTCGAGGTTTCTGATATTTCTAGGTGGCAAGA
This sequence comes from Nicotiana paniculata, assembly GCA_005239505.1. Classification (NCBI taxonomy): domain Eukaryota; kingdom Viridiplantae; phylum Streptophyta; class Magnoliopsida; order Solanales; family Solanaceae; genus Nicotiana; species Nicotiana paniculata. The sequence goes on from ML343415.1 coordinate 77,655, forward strand.
GAAGGTTCGTAGTCAGGAGCGTGAGGAGAGGGAGGCTAAGAGGCCTCGTGGTTTAGGTAGTTTCACCAGTGCCTCATCTGGAGGACAGTCCCACCATAGCAGGGTTCATCCTTATAGGCCCGCTCAGATGTCTCGTCTGGTTCATCCTGGTGCATCAGTTAACCATGGTTCATACAATGATCATCCGGGTCAGTCATCTCTCAATTCCCTCCTAGCTCAGAGTTCACCCCGTGCTCCATCAGCTTAGGGTTCATCGGTACCAGGTCCATCTTGTAGTTATTGTGGTTCTCAGGGTCCAATTCAATTTCCACCTCTATTGACAGATCGGAGTTGCTTTGAGTACGAGGAGTTTGGACATGTGTGGAGGTAGTGTACCCGTAATTTTGGAGGTCCAGTTCAGCGGAGGGTTCAGGTTATGACTTCCACACCAGTTACTTCACCACCCGCTCAGCCAGCTTGGGGTGGGGCTCAGGCAGCTAGAGGTCACCCTAGAGGGGAAGGCTGATAGGTGGCAATTAGGCTCGATATTATGCTTTCCCTGCCAGGCCAGAGGCTGCTCCTTCAGATATAGTGATCACAAGTATTGTTTTAGAGCACCACATGGATGCTTCCAAAATATTTGACCCTAGTTCCACTTATTTATATGTATCACTCAAATATTTGCTCTAGGGTTGGGAAGGGGTGTTTGTCATATTTGGATTTTTTGAGGGATGTTGGTGCTGATACTCCTACCATGTTTTGGTAGTGCGAGACTTTATGGATGTGTTTCGTGCAGATCTATCAGGCATGCCACCCGATACGGACATTGATTTTGGTATTGACTTGGTGCCGGGCACTCAACCCATTTCTATTCCTCCGTATCGCATGGCACCAACTTAGTTGAAGGAATTGAAAGATAGCTTCAGGAGAGTTTTGATAAGGGGTTCATTAGGCCTAGTCTATCGCCTTGGGATGCACCAGTTCTATTTGTGAAGAAGAAGGATGGTACTATGCAGATGTGCATTGACTATAGGCAATTGAACAAATTTACAATTAAGAACAAGTATCCTTTCCTGCACATTGATGGATTATTTGACCAGCTTCAGGGATCTAGGGTGTTCTCTAAGATTGATTTGAGTTCTGGGTATCACCCACTGAAGATTCGGGACTATGATATTCTGAAGACGGCATTTTGGACCCACTATAATCACTACGAGTTCCTTGTGATGTATATTAGGCTGACCAAATGCCCCAACAACATTCATGCCTATGATGAACAAAGTATTCAAGACATATCTTGATTAATTCATCATAGTATTTATTGATGATATCCTGGTGTACTCACGTAGCTTGGAGGAGCATGCTCAACATCTGAGGATTGTACTACAGACGTTGAGGGAGGAGAAGCTTTATGCTAAGTTCTCCAAGTGTGAGTTTTGGATTAGTTCAATAGCATTCTTGGGAAACGTGGTGTCCAGTGAGGGGATCAAGGTGGATCCGAAGAAGATTGAGGCGGTTCAGAGTTTTCCTAGACCGTCTTTAACTACTAAGATTCGGAGTTTTCTTTCCTTGGCCGATATTATCGCCATTTCATGGAGGGTTTATCGTAACCTGTATCACCTTTGACCAGGTTGAACCAGAAGGGTGCCTAATTCAGGTGGTCTGACGAGTGTGAGTAGAGCTTTCAGAAGCTCAAGACTGCTTTGACCATAACTCTGGTTCTAGTTTTGCCTTCAACATTGGGTTCTTATACAGTGTATTGTAGTGCTTCTCGGATTCATATCGAGTGTGTTTTAATGTAGGAGGGTAGAGTGATTGCTTATGCTTCACGCTAGTTGAAGCCCCATGAGAAGAACCACCATGTTCACGATTTAGAGTTGGTAGCCATTGTCCACACATTGAAAATTTGGAGGCATTATCTCTACGGCGTATCTTGTGAGGTATTTATAGATCATCAGAGTCTTCAGCAATTGTTCAAGCAAAAGAATTTAAAATTGAGGCAGCAAAGATGATTGGAGTTGCTAAAAGACTGTGATATTACCATTTTGTATCATCCTGGGAAGGCCAATATGGTGGCCTATGCCTTTAGTAGAAAGGCGGTGAGTATGGGTAGCCTTGCATATATTCCTGTTGGTGAGAGACCGCTTGTATCAGATGTTCAGGCCTTGGCTAATCAGTTCGTGAGGTTAGATGTTTCGGAGCCTAGTCGAGTTTTCGCTTGCATGGTTTATCGGTCTTTTTTATATGATCGTATCAGAGAGCGTCACTATGATGACCCCAATTTTCTTGTCCTTAAAGACACGGTTCAGCAAGGTGATGCCAATGAAGTTTCTATTAGGGATGATGGGGTGTTGCGGATGCAGGGTCGGATTTGTATGCCCAATGTGGATGGGTTATGTGAGTTGATTCTTAATGAGGCCCACAGTCGTGGTATACTATTCATCCGTGTGCCACGAAGATGTATCAGGACTTGACGTAACACTAATGGTAGAGGGGTATGAAGAAAGATATAGTGGTGTTTGTAGCTCACTGCTTGAACTATCAGGAGGTGAAGTACAAGCATCAGAGGTCGGGCGGTTTGCTTCAGAGGCTTGAGATTCCCGAGTGGAAATGGGAGTATATCACCATGGACTTTGTAGTTGGGCTTCCAGGTAATTTGAAGAAATTTGATGTTATTTCGGTGATTATGGATCGGTTGACTATGTACGGGCACTTCATTCAAGTTGGGGATAACTATTGGCTGAGATCTATGTCCTCGAGATTGTCCGCATTCATGGTGTGTTGGTGTCCATTATTTCTGATCAAGGCACAAAGTTCACATCATAGTTTTGGAGAGCAATGCAGTGAGATTTAAGCACACAGGTTGAGTTGAGTATAATATTCCACACTCAGACAGACGGATAGACCGAGCGCACTATTCAGATACTGGAGGATATGCTACGCACTTGTGTCATGGATTTGAGGGTTTCTTAGGATCAGTTTCTACCGCTTGCAAAGTTTGCCTACAATAACAACTACCAATCGAGTATTCAAATTAATCCCTATGAAGCCTTATATGTGAGGTTGTGTCAATATCCAGTGGGGTGGTTTGAGCTAGAGGAGGCTAGGTTGTTGGGTACTGACTTGGTTCAGGATGCTTTGGAAAAGATCAAGTTGATTTAGGATTCACACTGCACAGTCTAGACAAAAGAGTTACACCGATTGAAAGGTTCGTGATGTTGACTACATGGTGGGAGAGAAGGTATTTCTTAAAGTGTCACCCATGAAGGGTGTTATGAGGTTCGGGAAGAAGGGCAAGTTAATCCCTCGATATATTGGCCCTTTTGAGGTGCTTGAGAGGATTGGAGATGTAGCTTACAAGCTTGCACTGCCACCTAGTCTATCGAGTGTTCATCCAGTGTTTCCATTCTACAGAAGTATTTCGGTGATCCGTCTCATGTTTTGGAATTTAGAACGATTTAGTTAGATAGGGATTTGACTCATGGCATGGATCTAGTGAACTTTTTGGATGGGCAAGTTCGAAAGTTGAGATCAAATAATATAGCTTCAGTGAAAGTGCAGTGGAGAGGTCAGCTAGTCGAGGAGGCTACTTAGGAGACCAAGCGGGAGATGCGGAGCAGCTATCCACACTATTTGAGACATCAGATATGATTCTAGACCCGTTCAAGGACGTATGTTTGTATAAGAAGGAGATAATGTAACAACCCAGCTATTTGTTTTGAGTATTGTAGTCTCATTCCCTTATTTATTGCTTATGTTGTGTTCGTTTGTTGTTGTGTTACTTGTCAGAGTGGTTGGTTTGGTTTCGAGGATGTTCAGAATTAATTGGGGCACTTAGTCCCATGGTTGGAAGCGTAAGTTGAAAGAGTTGATTGGATGTTGACTTATATGTAAATGATTCTAGAATGGAGTTTTGGTGGTTCCGATAGCTCCATATGGTGATTTTGGAATTAGGAGTGTGTCAGGATATCGATTTGGAGTTCCGTAGGTGGTTTTGGCTTAAATTGGCGAAAGTTTGAAATGTTGAAGTTTGGAAGTTGAGAAGTTTGACTGAGAGTTGACTTTGTCGTTATCGGGATCGGGTTTTGGTTCTAAAAGTTTGAACTGATCCGATGTGTCATTAATGAATTGTGTACAAAATTTGAGGTTAATCGGAGTTGGTTTGACAGGTTTCGGCATCGACTATAGAAGGTGGAAATCTATTAGTTTCAATAAACTTCAATCAGGGCGTGATTCCTTTTTTTGATGTTATGTGATGTGATTTGAAGCCTCGTCCGTATGATGTTTTAGGATGGGTATGTATGTTTAGATGGGGTCTCGGAGGCCTCTGGTGTGATTCGTATTGCAGTAGGATTTGAATTTTGGACTTGAGAATTATTGGCGTGTTCGTATATGGTGCCACCGGACTTGCATGAACTTGGCCACAGGTGCAGAGCTGCAGAAGCAACCAAGGGGTCGCAAATTTGGTTCTGGGTGAGTTGGGGTATTTATGTAAGGCCCCGTAAAATTTTTACCTAGAAACCTGGTACTTCGTGAGGTCAATGTTAGATTTATGTGTTTTGATAGTATAAAATTCTTCGCGGCGAGCTTTCAAGCCGCGGTTAAGACTTTTTGGATTGAACAATACGTTTTTGGAGTAAAGGAAAATGTTTTAAAATGAGTGCGTTTCTACAGCCCATTATGCGGCCGCATAATCACTCTGCGGACCGCATAATGGCCGCAGAGTGAATCAGGAAACTGGCAAAATTTGAGGCCAGTTATGCGGTCGATTATGCGTTCGCATAATTATTATACGGACCACATAATCGCCCGGAGTTTTTGCAAAGGGAGTTTTGCGGTGCAATATGCGACCGCAGAACGAGTATGTGGACCGCATAATGGTTGCATACACGGTCAGTTATTTCAAGTTTTGAAGCTCATTTCTGTGGCACCTTTGCAGACGACATATGTGTTATGCGATCTCATACCTGTGTCGGGGCACCATTTTTGTCATTTTAAAACCCGCCCCTACAACATTAAAATACCCCTTCCTAATCAGTTAGAATCATTTTCTACTACATTTTAGAGTGTGAGAGAGAGAGATTTCTAAGGGGAGAAAGCTAACTAACACCCAAAATCCATCTATATTTGCTAAGTCTTTGAAGTGTATCAAGAAAGCTTTCACATTGCAGGTAAGAATCTAAGCTTAACCCAACAATTTTTGAATATCTTCTAAAGATGAGTAACTACTTAGATAATTCATGGGCTTGGGGTAAATTGTCTTGCATGCATGGGTGGTGAGGGGGCTTAGGATCAATGTAAGCTAATAATGGCTAAGGATAAGGGATGGGCTGGTATAATCTACCATAAAAGAGCCACCAGACCTTAATGAACTCATGTTGTATGATCAAATGCTCAAGTGAGCTAGAACTTATGATCCATTTCATAATCTTGGTTCCATTTGCCACCTTACCAAATAGATTGAGATTGCTACGAGTTCCGGATAATTGTAGAGCCTAATGAAGCACAATTGAGATATGTATGGCTAAAACCCTCTCTTCCTAGATACCGGACCCCCATGGTGCCCCTACGATTTAGCGTAAGTTGTGAATCTTGACTTATGTAGTAGATGGCATCGTAACGTGCTTGTGTAGTAAAGTCTATGTGTAACTTGCATTCAAAGGTTCCCCATCATGCTATGGTTGTTACTTAATAATGTATTGGAGTCGTGGAAAATGTGTTAAATTTCCATAGAAAGACAGTCCTTACATGACCATGATTCATGTTGTTCTCATCCGTACTCTATGTTTGCACAACACGATTTGTTGATAGAATTGGTAATAATGTGAAATGGGTGGGAAGGAACTTGAATTGTGATATGCAGCTAAGTGCCAATCATGAAATAATAACTGTGGCCACTAGCATTTTCCGAATTGAATATGTGCATGAAATGAAAGATGAGATGATTGATAAAATTTTAATGTCTTTAGTAAGACGACCTAGCCGATCGGGCCGAGATCGGACACCATACCGCACACACGGTGGTACTGTGCTATGAACTGAATTAAAATTGAATCAGGAAATTGTATTATGGGCACATGTCTCCAAGGGAGACGACCTACACGATCAGGTCGTGATCGGACTCCGTATAGAAGTACGGTGGTAGTGTGAAAGATAAGATGGTAATGCTAGCGATGGCCAAGTTAAATTAAATTGATTTCTCTTGATGTCTTAAGTGATTTCCTATTTGATGATTGAGGTGTTGCCTATGTTCTCTTGATTTGATGATTAGCTTTCCTTGCATTTTATTGATTTTTTTTCTTTTCTAAGAAGATGAGTTTTAAGTTTTACATACTAGTACTTTTCGATGATACTAACGCCCCTTTTGCCGGGGGCGCTACATCTTTGAATGGATGTAGGTGATCCCTTAGCAGACAGTACCGATCGCAGCTAGCAACGTTTCCTCTCCTCAGTAACTTTGGTGAGCCCCATCTCTTCTAGGGGATGAAGACGTTCTTCTTTTGTTTTTATGTTACATGCTAAGGTATAGCCAGGGTCTTGTCACTGGTGTTTGTCACAATTATCTTTTGTATCTATAGAAGGCTCCGTAGACATTATGGTGGGCCGAGTAAGAGTTTTGGGGGATTCTATGAATCGTGTTTACGCTTTGATTTCTGTTTCATCAAATTGTGATATACATGTGCTTTAAACTTTTAATGATGTACTTAATGAATCGGCTTAGTAATTCACTTAAAGTTTTCCCCATTGTCTAATTGATGAAATCATGTTTCCTCTTGATCGCAAGTGAGTCGGATAAATTGTGTCTAGCAGGTTTGCTCGGCCGAGTTCACTCGGTTGAGCGCGGGTCGCGTCCCTCATATTTGGGGCGTGACATTTTGTGCAGGTGCGAGGAAGATTTCGCACTTGCGAGCTCATAGATGCAGAAGGGTGGTAGCAAAAATGGAAGAGGGGCTGAAGTTGTAGGTTCGCAGAAGCGGATTGTGTTACGCAAAAGCACATCTGCAAGTGCGGGCTTGGGACCATAGATGCGGTTGGTCTGCCCTTAAGTGACTTCTGCAGAAGCAGATTTTTGACCATAAAAGCGGTGAAAGTGATCGCAGGTGCGAGATGCCTGGCATAATAGATCTAAACGGGGGTTATATTTTGAGGTATTTTCACCTAGATTTAAGAGGTAGGTGATTTTTGATCACTTTTGTCCATGTATTTTGAATACCCATTGATTATTTCACATATTTATCATGAATCTAAGTGAGAATTTTGGGATTTTTGGCCCATGTATTAGAGAGTAAGATTTGAGGGTCGATTTGTTGTTGGAATTGAATGATTATGGTATGATTGGACTTGTTATTGAATGGATGTTAGGATTTTGTAAATTTTGTCGAGTTCCAAGACGTGGGCCCTGGGTTAACTTTTTGGGTGGACTTTGGTTAAATAACTTAGCTTTATTGTATGGAATCAATTCCTATAACTTCTATTGATTGTATTAAGTTGTTTGTGGCTAGATTCGAGTCGTTCGGAGGCAGATTCGCGAGGCAAAAGCTTGTTAGAGTTGTGATTTGCGCTGTTTGAGGTAAGTAACACTTCTAAACTTGGTAGTAAGGGTATGAATCCCTGAAATACTTGTTATGTGGATGGTGTTGAGGTGACGCACATGCTAGGTGATAGGCGTGTGGGCATGTACAGTGGTAATTGTTACTCGTTTGATTCTGAGTTACTGTGTAGTTATCAAATCTTGTTGCTATTCATGTAATCCCTCGGTGTTAGAGTAATTGAGCTGCGATCCATGTTGGGAATCATGTTTAGGCTATATACTTATCCTGTTGGTATCCATTGATGTCATTTCTATTATTGAGTTATTTGCTTAAATTGCAATCATGTAATCAGTCACATTCATTATTTGTTTATCATATCTCAGTCTCTGTTATCATTTATTGTTTCATTGTTTGAGATGGTTGGCATGAGATTTCTGAGCCTGAGAGACTGGACAGATTGATGACTGAGTTGAGTCCTGAGGTCCGGCTTGTGAGTGATATTTATGGGATCGGGCTGCACGCCGCACCAGGCTTTATTGACACATTTATGGGATCGGGCTGCATGACGCAACGTTTGGGAAGGATCCAGCCCTCTGGAGTCTGACATACCAGCAGTAAGCGCAAGTATCATTGAGTACTGAGTACGAGTGCTGAGTGGTTTAGAGTGATGAGTGATTGAGAGTGGTGAGTGAATGAGAGTGCTGAGTGATATTGAGTACTCCGAGAGTGTGAGAACATGAGTTCAATACTGTGTTGCATTACATGTGACATGCATAGTTGACATGTGGACATAGAGACGTAACATTTTTCATGCTGGCTATACTTAGCATAATTTATCAGTATTGAGCTGAAATTATTGAACTTAAAATCATGTCTACATTTCTGTATTGTGTACAAATTGATCATGGGATTTCTCTGAGTTATTATTGTCATTCCCTATTATATATGTCCTATTATTATCTGGATTTGGATTGTACCTTTCTGAGGTCGTCACTTCTTTCAGCCCAATGTAGTCCTGTTGCTTATTGAGTACATTAGGTTGGTTGTACTCATACTACACTCTACATTTCGTGTGCAGATCCAGGTACATCTGGACTCGTTGGTCGCTAGACTTGGAGCTGTATCTTCTAGGAGACTATTGAGGTAGCTGCTTTGCCGCCCGCAAACCGCGAGTCTCCTTCCTTTCAGTTTTATTCTATACTGTTCTATGTTTCAGATAGTTGTATTAGAGATTTAGACTGTGTTGACACTTAGTATTTCATGTACTTGGCGACACCCGAATTTTAGGGATTTTGTAGTTGTGTCTTAGTTGTTCTCATCGGTTATTTATAATATTTTTCATTGTTAAACTTAGTATATCATGCTTTAGTTTAAAATGCGTAGTTATTTTGTAATTGTCGGCCTGCCTAGTAATGTCATAGGCGCCATCACGACATGTTGGGATTTGGGTCGTGATAAATTCGTATCAGAGCCTAGATTACATAAGTCTCATGAGTCATGAGCAGGTTTAGTAGAGTCTTGCGGATCGGTACAGAGACGTTTGTACTTATTTTATAGAGGCTACCGAACCGTTAGGAGACTTCACTTTCTTGTATTCTTGTCGTGCGAATTTGTTGATTTTGGATAACTAAACTTTTATTATTCTATTCTCTCACAGATGGTGAGGATACACATAACAAGGTTAGGTGGGCAACCACTAGTACCACCGGCTTGGGACACAAGTCTTTGGGGCCACAGTAGAGGCCGAGCTGCAGCCCATACAACAACACTTGTGGAGTCACCAGTCGCTCCAAATCAAGGGAAGATACCAGATGTGGTTGAGCCGTGGGACCAACTCAGGCACCAGCTGTGCCCGTTACAATTCCAGGCCTTCAGGAGGCTTTGGAACAGATATTCACTGTATGCACAAGCCTTGCTCTGGCTGTTTTTGTTCAGGCCTCACCAACCACTTCTCTGGCCGGGGGAGATGCTTAGACTCCCGCCGCCTGTACTCCAAAGTAGGTGGTTCAAGGACTTCAGACACCGGGGGTACTACTAGCCCAGCCGGTTGTAGTTGTTCAGGCCCAAGTTAGTCCACTTATGAATGACGAGGAGCAGGAGAGACTAGAGCGGTTTGGGAGGCTCAGGCCTCCAACATTTAGTGGGGCTGAGTCAGAGGATGCTCAAGAATTCTTAGACAGATGCCTGTGGATCCTTCGGGTTATTCTGGAGACTCTATTTCTGGAGACTAGTGGAGTCTCATTTACTACTTTTCAGCTATCAGGCAACCTTCAGATGGTGGGAGACCTATGAGTTGAGCAGGCCAGCCGGCGCTGTACCACTTATGTGGCATGAGTTTTCAGTTCTCTTCTTAGTGAATTTTATTCCACAAACCCGCAGGGAGGAGTTGTGTAGGTAGTTTGAGCAACTATGCTAGGAGGGTATGTCAGTGACCCAATATGAGATGATATTTTGAGAGTTGTCTCGTCATGCGATCTGGTTGGTTCCCACAGAGAGGGAGAGGATCAGGAGGTTCATTGTTGGCCCCCAATATTGACTGCGCTTCGTCATGATTCAGGAGATTGCATCAAGTTCTAGGTTCGATGAGGTTTCTGATATTGCTAGGTGGCAAGAGTAGGTTCGTAGTAAGGAGCGTGAGGAGAGGGATGCTAAGAGGCCTCATGGTTTAGGTAGTTTCACCAGTGCCTCATCTGGAGGACAATCCCACCATAGCAAGGTTCGTCCTTATAGGCCCGCTCAGATGGCTCGTCTGGTTCATCGTGGTGCATCAGGTAACCATGGTTCATACAATGAACTTGAAATCATGTCTACATTTCTGTACTGTGTACAAAGTAATCATGGGATTTCTCTATGTTATTACTACCATTTCCTTCTTAGATATGTACTGTTATTATCTGGATTTAGATTGTACCTTTTTCAATTCGTCTACTTTCAGCCCATGGTTAGTCCTACTACTTATTGAGTACATTGGGTCGTTTGTAATCATACTACACTCTGCACTTTGTGTGCAGATCTAGATACATCTGGACCTAGTGGTTTCTAGACTTGGAGCACTATCTGCTAGGAGACTACTGAGGTAGCTGCTTTGTCGTTCGCAGACCTCGACTCTCCTTCCTTTCAATTTTATTCTAAATTGTTATGTCTTTAAGATAATTGTAGTAGAGATTTAGACTATGTTGAAACTTAGTAGCTCATGTACTCGGTGACACCCGGATTTTAGGGATTTTGTAGTTGAGTCGTAGTTATTCTTATCGGTTATTTATGAGATTTTTCACTGTTGAACTTATTATATTGTAATTTTAATTTAAAATTCATAGTTATTTTGTAATTGTTGGCTTTCCAAGTAATATTATAGGCGTCATCACGACATGTTGAGATTTGGGTCGTGATAACGACTTGTTGATCTGATGAGTGGTTTTGAGTTTCTGCATGTTTATTTCATCATCATCAGCGTACAAAGGTTTGGAACAAGGTTTTAGTTGATATAAGGTTTGTTACTGGTGTCGGGCTTGTTTTTGGGGAGCTACTGCTGTAGGTATGCGAGTAATGTGGTATATCATGTGATTACATATTGGGTTATGGTTATGGCCTGATACAACTTGTTCAGACTTATATAATGTGTAGGCGCGAGATTCAGGTCTTGTAAGGAATTTCAGATGTGCTAAGTTCAAAGGAAAAATCTTCGGTTATGTTGAGTTGACAAACTTATATGGATTTTGGGTGATGTGGGATCACCCCCGGGTATGTGCATAGTAAGGTTGCACAGTGATTTGAAGGCTTTGGAATGAATCTTGACACGTTCGAGGATGAAAGTATGTTTAAGTGGGGGAGAATGTAATGACCCAACCGGTATTTTGAGCATTTGAAGAATGATTCTCATTTTAGAAGCTTTAAGTTGGAAGAGTCGATCAAGTTGACTTTCGTGTATTTGACCCCGGATAGGAGTTTTGACAATCCCGTTAAGTCTGAATGGTGATTTTGGACTCGGGCATATGCCTTAATTCACCTTTGGATGCTTCTGGAAGGTTTCAGCACTATTCGACGAAAGTTGGCAATTTGAAGGTTTGGAACGTTCATAAGTTTGACTGGGAGTTGACTTTGATGATGTCGGGTTCGGATGGTAGTTTCAAGGATTGGAATATCTTCGTTATGTCATTTGGGACTTTTGTGCAAAATTTGAGTTCATTCCGAATTGATTTGATATGGTTTGACACGAGTTTTGGAAGTTGAAAGTTCAAATATTCATTACGATTGATTTGAGGTGCGATTCGTGATTTTGATGTTGCGACGGGTGATTTGAGGCTTTGAGTAGGTATGTGTTATGTTTTGGTACTTGTTGGTATGTTCGGACGGGGTTCCAAGGGGCTCGGGCATGTTTCAGATTGATTTCAGACAATTTTTCTTCATGTTTTCATTGCTATTTTCTGCTGGTTTCTGTTGCCCCAATTGTTCTTCGCGATCATGAAGATGGTTGTGAGCATGTGATTTTTACTCGTCATATCGTCCTATAAAAATCCCAATAAATCAATTA
>ML343416.1:0-49304 GCA_005239505.1 Nicotiana paniculata
CCCTTCCCTTTTCGTTTTTTCCCTTCTTCTTCTTCCCTATCCCTCTCCCCGCCACAGACACCCTCGACTCCTCCCCCTTCGTTCTGCCCCCCCCTCTCCACTTCTTCTTTTTTAGATCCCCTCCCTTCCCCTTTTTCTTCATCCCTTCTTTATTAGATTTTCTGCTTGGTGTGTATTTCTTCTTCATCATATCATCTTCCCCTTCTCGATGGCTTTCATTTTTTCCGGTGGTCTAAGCTTTCAATTTTTTTTACAGCCCTTTCAAATTGGGGTAGAGGAATAAGCCAAAATTCAAAAGAATTAATTCTTTGCTCATGTATTTTTCATGAATAGATAACTTTCTTTAAAAGAGGAGTGAAACATGTGGTGATACTCATGGTGGAGGAGCCATGGCAAGTGGATTATTCTTTTAGGAAGGTTGAGTGGGTGGGTTTGAAGAAGGGAGGAGGGGTTTTCTTTAATTTCAATTTTTTTAATTTTTTTTTTTTTTTTTATTTATGAAATTATAATTTTGTTAAATAATATTATTTTGGCATAGAATCTGATGTGGATGCTGATTTGTCATCCACGTCAAGCAAGTGAGCATCACACGATTCCGAAGGGATTTAATAGTCTTGTTTTGATTACGTTGAGGTGTCTGGATGAAACTTTATGGAGTGTAGGGATAGGGATAACAATCCGTAACAAGTACAAGTGTCTCCTAGGCTATTCTGCCTATTTTTATCATTGTATTGCAATTAGTTAAATACTATAATTTTTGTGAATTTTTCTAAATTTCAAAATAAGTTATTAATAGTTGTCATATTTTTTAAGTATTAGGATATTCTATCAATTTATTATACTTTAAAAATATAAAATATTTACTACAACACCATTATAGTAGTTGACATTTTTCAATAAATACCACAAGCCATATTTTTCAATTAAATTATTATCTTTTAATATATAACATAGTCTATTAATTACATAAAAGCTAGTAGAATATTATTTTAAAATACGGATCATGTCCATGCAAACCCCAATGTCCCGTTAACGTTCGATGTGATGACGAATTTGATATGACTAGACATCTGATATGACTTGATGTGACATGACCTTTAATTTGGCTTAACGTGATTTTTATTCATTGGGTAATAACCATGGGACAAATTAAAAATGATGATGATATTCTTTATCTAATGGGTAAAGAGGGGATCTGGTTTTATTATAAAAAAGGGAGGGGGTCTCTTTATTTTTTATTTTTTGGGAACACTACAAACACATGAACACAAAAAATCTAATTTTTCAAAGGGTTCAAAACCCTAATATCTATTATCCCTCTCATTCTCCAAAGAGGAGACGCCCAACACTAAAATCTCTCTCCTTATTCTTAGAGAGACCATTGTCTCTCTCTCTCTCATGTCGAGGCTGCCACATATGAGCTGCCGTCATCACCATTCTGGTGAGCTTGGCTGGTCGGCTACCCTAAACTTTCCCTCTTCTACTTCCCTTTCACCTCGCACCTAAGGTTCCGTAAACCATGGTGCCTCGCCGAAAAAATCAGGCTTACACCGGTGACCTTTTCTTTCGTCTTCTCATAATCATTCTCTTTTATCCTTTACAGGTTAAAGGATGTAAATGTTGGAATATTGTAACGACCCGACCGGTCGTTTTGAGATCTAATGCGTCGTTTGGAGGTTTGAGGCCATTGACAGCTTTATTTCAGGTATTATGACTGGTAGTTGTGGTCGGAATTGAATTACGGGAAGTCCGGAGTCGAATTGGAAAGAAAATTCTCATTTCGGAAGCCTTAAATTGGAATAATATACTAAGATTGGACTTTTGAGTAAATGACCTCCGAATCAGGATTTGAAGGTTCCAGCCGTTTCGTATGATGATTTCAGATTTGGGCGTATGTTCGGATCGGGTTTTGGATGACCCGGGAGCTTTTCGGCGCATATTGTGGAAGTTAGCATTTTAGAAGAATTTCATAAGTCTGGGTTGAAGTGCATTTCAGTGATATTGATGTCCGTTTGGGATTTTGAGTCTGGGAATAGCTCCGTATGGTGATTATGGTATTGGGAGCAGGATCAGATGTAAATTCGGAAGTCCCTAGGTCATTTTGGAGTCATTTGGCTAAAGTTAGAAATTTGAAGGTTTTAAAAAGTCTGATCGGAAGTGGAAATTATGATATCGGGGTCGGATTCCGATTCCGAAAGTTGGAGCAGGTCCATAATGTTGAATGTGACTTGTGTGCAGAATTTGAGGTCAATCGGACGTGATTTTATAAGTTTCAGCATCAAATGAGGAAGTTCGAAGTTCTAAAGTTCTTCGAGTTTGAATTGGGGTGTGATTCGTGATTTCGGCGCGTTTGATGTGATTTGAGGCCTCGAGCGGGTCCTCATTATGTTTTGGAAGTGGTTGGTGTGATTGGACGGGGTCCCGGGGGCCTAGGGTGGATTTCGGGTGGTTAACGGATCGAGTTTGGACTTGGGAGGAGAGATGAGGAAGCTGCTATCTGGTGCAATCGCACCTGTAAAAAAGGGGCCGCAGGTGCAGGATCGCGGGTGCGAACCCAGTGGTCGCAGGTGCGGTGGGTGAAGAAAATCTTGGGAGCGCAGGTGTGAGGGTGTGTCCGCACCTGGGAAGGCGCAGATGCGAAAAAAGAGGCGCAAGTGCGAATCCGTGCCAGGCAAGGAGGCGCAGATGCGGAAAACGAGGCGCAGGTGCGAATTCGTACCGGGCAAGGATAGTGCGCTGGTGCGAGGTTTGGGCCGCACCTGTGAGGCCGCAGGTGCGGAGGTCGGGTCTGGGCAGTGTGTTATTTAAAAAGTGGGGGTCTGAGCATTTTTGCTCATTTCTTCATTCTTGGGCAATTTTTGAAGCTTCTTGAGATGGATATTCACCTAGCAACTAGGAGGTAAATCAATCCCACCTATTGCAAGTTAATTACTTGGATTATATCTATATTTTAACATGGGAAATTAGTGGAAACTTAGGGTTTTGAAGAAAAACCTAGAAAATTTATATTTTTGGATTTTGGCCACGAATTTGGGCATGAAATTGAGGGTAAATTATATATTTGAGTTAGTGAAGCTATGGGTAAAGTTTATCTTCGGAAAATTTTGAAAATCCCGACGTGTGGGCCCGAGGGTGATTTTTTCGACTTTCCGAGCGGAGTTGGGAATTTATATAAAATGAATTGTTATAAGTATTAAAGTATATTTTCATTGGTTTGCCCGTTATTTGGATAGTTTTGGGGCGTTGTGCATCAATTTGAGTCATCGGAAGGGCTTAGAAGCTGGTTATGAATCTTCGGAGCGAGGTAATCTCCTCTCTAAGCTTGTAAGAGAGAATTTTCTCCGTAGGTGAAATAATTAAATATGTCTTACTGTGTGTGTGTTGGGGGGGAGGGGGGCTACGTACGTACGAGGTGACGAGAGTCCGTGCGTAGCTACTATTATGCTTATGTCCAGGTAGTCTAAGACCCAAAAATATGTTTTACTTGCCGTACTTGTAACTTTACTGATGAATTTAAAGATGTTTAAACCTTAATGATCTTGGAAAACGAATTTCTAGAAAAGATTTAAATACTATCTTCGTGACCATTAAAAGAGAAATTGTCATTTGCTTGGGTACTTATTTTCCCGATGTAGTCGTGGTGGACTTTTTAAATGTGTATAATTATGTGTGACCGCTTCACAATTTATATTCCGCGAGCGGGGTGATTTCTTGCACTACTCTCATGGGAGAGGGTTGTATGCCACATCAGGTTAATAAATGCATCTATGGTTCGCGCCGTTCGACACTTCGACAGTGCACAATTTACATTTATGTTGGTTCGGGCCGTTCGACCCTCGGCATTTCCTGCGCATGATATTTGTTGGATACCATCTGTGATTTGAACAGTTTAATTGCCTTAAGATATGAGTTGTTAGCCGAGATGACGGAAACTGGGGTTTATAACTTATGGAAGAAGTTGTCCTTTCCTGCTGTTATATGTTATTTGATAATAACATCCATGTTTGACATCACACTTGATTATATTAATTTGACCTCTAGTAAGTGTCAAATTCGACCTCTCGTCACTACCTCTTCGAGGTTAGGCGAGATACTTACTGGGTACACATTGTTTTCTTACTCATGCTACACTTGCTCTGCATTTTGTTGCACAGGTACATGTATATTTAGTGGCCCCGCTTGGCACCGTGGCATGGGTGATATGGGGACTTAGTTGAGTTGCACCTCTCGAGACGACCCGTAGCCAGCAGAGTCTCCTTCAGAGTATTGAGTTTTACTTTCTTTATTGTCCCATTTGTATTATGGATGATTATTGTATTTCATTTGATTTTTCTTAGAAATTACTCATACACTTGTGACACCGGGTTTTGGGATGGTTTTAAATTATTCGGTAGATAAACCTTGTGTATACACTATTATTCATTCAATGAAGTTCATTATTTATTGTCTAAGGTTTAAAAGAAATGGTTTCGAAAATATTAAAAAGAGAATTTAATTAATTATTTAGTGTTGGCTTGCCTGACCGTAGTGTCTGGCGCCATCACGACCTTTGATGGATTTTTGGGTCGTTACAACATGGTATCAGAGCACTAGGTTCCCTTAGGTCTCACGAGTCATGAGCGAGTCTAGTAGAGTCTTGAGGATCGGTACAGAGACGTCTGTACTTATCTTCGAGGGGCTACAGGGCTGTAGGAGTACTTCCCTTCTTGATTCCTCATCGTGCTGTTTGATTCTTTGAGTCGTATGCCTTTATTTCCTTCCCATTCAATCTTATGCGATGCGAAGCACTGGTTATATATTGGGAGGTGAATAGGTGTAATGGTACTACAGATGTGGTGCGGGATGTTTCTCCCTGCATGGTTGTTGGGCTATTATCGTCGCCTTGCAGAAGGATATTCTATCATCTCGGTCCAGTAGCGGTACTTCTGAGAGCGCTGAGGCTATGCATAGGTTGCTATGATGCTTATGAACGGTTGTCGCGCAGTATTGATGTGGTGGTAGGATGCTTGCCTACGTATCGGGGCAGTGATTGAATTGAGGGGGAGGTTTACTCAGTGCATGATTCAGAGATTTGGTACTTTATTTCTGGTAGAAGAAAGGCAATCAGACTATGAATGTTCAGGTTTGGTTTGATAGGGTTACGAGACTTGGTGTTTCCAAGTGTGGTGGGATTTTCGTATATAATGAGGTATCGTCGTCCTTGATTGAATGTGTTAAGTTTTCTGGTGTTCTGATCTTCTTCAATTCGCCTTTGGGGCAGGATGTTGTGGGATAGTATTGGGGAAGCGGCTGTCATAGATCACTATGTGTGGTGGTTCAGGTTCGGACTGATGTCTTCAATAATGGCGGCTCGAGAAAGATGATCTTTGGAAAGGTTAAAGTTGTAGCGACCTATTGGTTCAAGTAATTCAGAGATAGATATTGATCTAGGGCAACATCTGGGCAGCAAAGGATGACGAAGGACATGAGGGAAGTTTCAGGCGGTGGTTAAATTTCTGGAAGGCCAAGCGTGAGAAGAAGGAATCAGACGACTGCTTAAAGGACTGAGGTTGACCAAAGT
This sequence comes from Nicotiana paniculata, assembly GCA_005239505.1. NCBI lineage: Eukaryota > Viridiplantae > Streptophyta > Magnoliopsida > Solanales > Solanaceae > Nicotiana > Nicotiana paniculata. The sequence continues at coordinate 5,561 of ML343416.1, forward strand.
GAGGGAGTGGCAGAGGAGCATATGGGTTCAGTGGCAGGGTAACTACTCATCTTGAGTAAAGGTTTAGAGTGATTTGTGGCTTTTAGTGGACGATGATTGGGTCCACGGGCTTACTTTGAAATATTGGCTATTGTATGGTGGGAAATTAGATGCAACAGGTAGAATTTTCTCGATATGAAGGAGGATACAACATAATTTGGAATTGGAAGCTATGGTCGCACATTCAAGTTGAGGTCCATGAGGGGTGATCGAATTATGTACAGTGGGTGTATGAGAAGGGGCTCAGGATGGGTTATTAATGTCGTAGTGATTGTGTAGTGCAGCGTTGTCAGGAGATGTCGGCAGGCGGATTATCTCCGGTGGGCAGGTCAGTGGTTGCGTGGTTGGCGAAGCCTTGCAAAGAATTCTACTGGCTATCCAACAAGAGGTCGAATAGGTGAATATTGATAGAGATGCAGAGTGTTCGTGAAATGCTAACGGAAGGATTCCGAGGAATTTGGCAAATTGGTGGCGCAAGATCAGTTCAACAATGAAGAAAGAATTCTTGGTGGGATCTAGAGTTGTGTAATAGTAGCTTCAAGCTAAGTGGGAGAGTCCCACCTCCTACGGTTGGGTTGCATGGTCGTCTATTTGCAAGATTTCTGTGTATTAGCATATTGATAGGTTATTACAGCTAAGGAAAGAGAGCGTAATTAGTAATTTGAGCAAAGGAGTTGGTGAAGGTGTGCTATGATTGGCTCTATCGGCTCGTGTTCGGGATTTGGGAAGATTCAGGACTTATGCTTCGTTAGAGGTGATTTTCAAGGGGAGCGATTCAATCGGGTGCTTCATTGAGATGGGTGATCATGTGTCAGCAGAGTCTTGGAGCATATTCAGGACCAAGCCAAAGTGGGTGACTCTCAACAACGGACCTAGTGAACTCAAAGGGGTTAAAATGTGGTGCCTAAGGATTTCAAGCCCGCGGTACGGTTGGAAATTGAGTTTTTGGAAGCGGATTATGCTAAGAGGCTCGGGGTGTTCTATGTTGTTCTCGGCTTGCAGTGCAGCATTTGGGAGGAATGAGAGGGAGTGACTTCAGATTCGTAGTGGAATTTTCGAAATAGGTGTATCAGTGAGGATGTTAGCTTGCACGCAATAAGGGTATGAGATGGTTCGTGGGATTTGAGACGACTTGGTCTCGTGATGCAAGGCCACTCAGGGTGAGTTTGAATTGAGTTGTTATGTGTTGACTGGAGTTGTCATTATTTCTAAGTCAAGTCAAGGATAAATTAGAAGAAGATATATTGGTTAGCCATGGTTGAAATGGAATATTATGGAAGTGATCAGTTCCTTCAGCGTGATTAAGCTATGCATGTGATTGGTAACGGTGCGTGCGAGTTCTTGTTGGCCATCGTAATTGATTTTATTTAGAAGTATTCAAACATTTTGGCCTGTTATGCGTAGGTGGATTCTGGAAGGGTTATGGTGGTTTACACCACTACTTGAGGACTTGCATATTCTACAGTTATGAGGATTCGTTCGCGTGTTGTTGTGGATCTATTAGAATGAGTTAAGTAAAAGGTTTCTATATTATGAAGCGTTTACCTTATTAGTGGTTCAGGAGTTATGACGAGATTCATGTGCAATTGCATATTGGCACGTTAGGTGCGGTGAACAGAATGAAATTTGGAAGTAAGGATCAAGGTTGCGGCTCGGTGTGGGCAAGAATGTCACGAGCTCGGATGAGCAGGAAAGGGATTTGAATGTTTAGAGTAAGCTGGTAATGTCTTCAGCGTCGCTTGAGAGCGGTGTTTTGTGAAAGAGGCTTTGCATAATGGTTATGAAATCTTGAATTTCTTTACAACATTAGTGTGGTCGGTAGTGTGGATGTGCACACTTGTTACCTTGTGTGGAAGTTCGTGGGAGCGTGACCACAGGAAGATTGTATGAGTGTGACATGTAGTCACTTAATTGATTGAAGGTTTGAACCAAGTATGATGGATGTGGTAAGATGGCTTGTTTGAGAGTTTATGCCTGGAGGGCGCTCGATTCATTTGGTTGTGGATTGTGGGAGTTTGCTCTGGCTATGACGGTTGTTCTTGCGCGTTATGAGAAGAAGTGGGTTATTATGGACCCAGGTAAGGCTATTAGGCTAGTTCTATGCGATTAGAATCGGCTTGAGATCTGTGGAGGGATTTAAATATGATTATGGGCTCCATATGAGTCAGATGTGTTCATTTCAGTATAGCGCTTCTCATGGAGGGGTATTGGAACATTAGATGTTGTTCCATCTTCGTCCATTTCATGTAATATTATGTTGTGCCGTGTGAGATGTGAAACGACTTGATAATTTCCTATGTGTTGAGATTCCGCGTAGTGATGATGTTATGTGAGAAGGATAGATTTTGAGATTCAGATTATATATCGCACCTCAGTTGTGCTTGAGTTTTGTAGCGTATGGCTCTATCAGTCTCCCCAGGATGGTATTATGCACTTAGCGTGCTTGTGACCGATATTCAATATTTTGTGGTAATGAGCAATTTAGCTCGATATGTATCTCCTTATGTGAATTTTATGTGTGGATCGGGTGGCACGCCACCACGGGTATGTTATTTGGATCGTGTTGCACGCCGCAATAGTGTGATGTTGAGTACAGTTCTCTATATTCTATTTTGTGTGTTTTGCTTCCTATTTTCTGAGGAAAGTTCATAATAGTTGCGTGAGTTGAGTAGTCCCTTCCTGAGTCATTTATTTATGTATGTCGTTCGAGTTGTGGCCTATTGGCGCATTGTGGCATCATGTGAGACTGTTAGTCACGTCTGGGGTGACTTGTTGCCTGAGCGGTTCATTCTGTGTGAGACGAGATTTATTGGATCAGGGATCAGTGCGATAAGATTATGTGAAGTATATTAAAGAACAAATACCATTATTTGGTTCATAATGAGGTGATGATTCTAGTCAAAAGGAGAGATTCAATGATTTGTTAACTCTGCAGTTGGTTATGAATTTCTTCACATCTCCTCCGTTTTGTTGGTACCGTGAGCGTTATAGCAGGACCTATATATATGTCATGAGGTGCACTGGGAGAATCAGATTCGTGGAATTTTGGCCATTAAGATCAGGGAGTGTCATTATGGTTAGAGGATGAATTATGCGGTGTATGGTGCTAATTCAGCAAAGGCATGCAATCATGTTCTGGTACCTCGTGTAGTGATTGATGCGTTGTTCACATATTGGAAACAAGCCTGGCACAGAATTTCGAGTGTTAGAACTGAGTTCTGAGCTTATTGTATGGATAAAAGAGGATATCTTCGGATTTGATCGAGCTAATGTAATCAGCTGAGTGGTGGTAGCAGGTAGGTGCACGAAGTGTTAAACAGTGATTTTAGACAACTCCAGAGCAGTTCTTAGCACGTTCAAGGACGAACGTATGTTTAAGTGGGAGAGAATGTAACGACCTGACCGGTCGATTTGAGATCTAATGTGTCATTTGGCAGTTTGAGCTTCATTTCAGGTATTATGATTGGTAGGGGTGGTCGGAACTGAATTTCAGGAAGTCCCAAGTCGAATTGGAAAGAAAATTCTCATTTCGGAAGCCTCAAGTTGGAAGAATTGACTAAGATTGGATTTTTGAGTAAACGACCTCAGAATCAGGATTTTAAGGTTCTAGCAGGTTCATATGACGATTTCAGACTTGGGCGTATGTTCGGATCGAGTTTTGGATGACCAGGGAGCTTTTCGGCGCATATTGTGGAAGTTGGCCTTTTAGAAGAATTTCATAAGTCTGGGTTGAAGTGCATTTCAGTGATATTGATATCCGTTTGGGATTTCGAGTCTAGGAATAGCCATGTATGGTGATTCTGGTGTTGGGAGCACAATCGGAAGTAAATTCGGAGGTCCCTAGGTCATTTTGGAGTCATTTGGCTAAAGTTAGAAATTTGAAGGTTTTAAGAAATTCGACCGGAAGTGGAAATTATTATATCGGGGTTGGATTCCGATTCTGAAAGTTGGAGCAGGTCTGTAATGTTGAATGCGACTTGTGTGCAAAATTTGAGGTCAATCGGACGTGATTTGATAGGTTTCGGCATCGAATGAAGAAGTTCGAAGTTCTAAAGTTCTTCGAGTTTGAATTGGGGTGTGATTCTTGATTTCGACGTCGTTTGATGTGATTTGAGGCCTCGAGTGGGTCCGCATTATGTTTTGGAAGTGGTTGGTGTGATTGGACGGGGTCCCGAGTGGATTTTGGGTGGTTAACAGATCGAGTTTGGACTTGGGAGGAGAGATGAGGAAGCTGTTATCTGGTGCGATCGCACCTGCGCAAAAGGGGCCGCAGGTGCCGGTTCGCGAATGCGAACCCAGTGGTCGCAGGTGCGGTGGGTGAAGAAAGGCTTGGGAGAGCAGGTGCGAGGGTGTGTCCGCACCTGCGAAGGCGCAGATGCGGAAAATGAGGCGCAGGTGCGGATCCGTTCCGGGAAAAGGGGAGTGCGCAAGTGCGAGGTTTGGGCCGCACCTGCGAGGCCGCAGGTGCGACGCTTTGACCACACGTGCGGAGGTCGGGTCTGGGCAGTGTGTTATCTTAAAAGAGGGGGTTTGAGCATTTTTGCTCATTTCTTCATTCTTGGGCAATTTTTGAAGCTTCTTGAGAGGGATATTCACCTAGCAACTTGGAGGTAAGTCAATCCCACCTATTGCAAGTTAATTACTTGGATTATATCTATATTTTAACATGGAAAATCATGGGAAATTAGTGGAAACTTAGGGTTTTGAAGAAAAACCTAGAAAATTTATATTTTTGGATTTTTGCCACGAATTTGGGCATGAAATTGAGGGTAAATTATATATTTGTGTTGGTGAAGCTATGGGTAAAATTTATCTTCGAAAAATTTTGAAAATCCCGGCGTGTGGGCCCGAGGGTGATTTTATCGACTTTCCGAGCGGAGTTGGGAATTTATATAAAATTGAATTGTTATAAGTATTAGAGTATATTTTCATTGGTTTGCCCGTTATTGGGATAGTTTTGGGGCGTTGTGCATCAATTCTAGTCATCGGAAGGGCTTGGAAGACGGTTATGAATCTTCGGAGCGAGGTAAGTCTCCTTTCTAACCTTGTAAGAGGGAATTGTCCCCATAGGTGAAATAATTAAATATGTGCTACTGTGTGTGGGGGCTACGTACGTACGAGGTGACGAGAGTCCATGCATAGCTACTATTATGTTTATGTCCGGGCATTCTAGGACCAAAAAATATATTTTATTTGCCGTACTTGTAACTTTACTGATGAATTTAAATATTTTTAAACCTTAACGATCTTGGCAAACGAATTTCTAGAAAAGATTTAAATACTATCTTCGTGACCATTAAAAGAGAAATTATCTTTTTCTTGGGTACTTGTTTTCCCGATGTAGTCGGGGTGGACTGTTTGAATGTGTATGATTATGTGTGACCGCTTCCTAATTTACATTCCGCGAGCGGGGTGATTTCTTCCACTACTCTCATGGTAGCGGGTTGTAAGCCACACCAAGTTAATAGAAGCATCTATGGTTCGCGCTGTTCGACCCTTCGACAGTGCACAATTTACATTTATGTTGGTTCGGGCCGTTCGACCCTCGGCATTTCCTGCATATGATATTTGCTGGATACCATCTGTGATTTGAACTGTTAATTGCCTTAAGATATGAGTTGTTAGACGAGATGGGGGAAACTGGGATTTATAACTTTTGGAAGAGGTTGTCCTTTCTTGCTGTTATATGTTATTTGATAATAACATCCATTTTTCACATCACACTTGATTATATTAATTTGACCTCTAGTAAGTGTCAAAGTCGACCTCTCCTCACTACCTCTTCGAGGTTAGGCAAGATACTTACTAGGTACACGTTGTTTTCGTACTCATGCTACACTTGTTGTGCATTTTGTTGCACTGATACATGTGTATTTAGTGGCCCCGCTTGGCAATGTGGCATGGTTGATATAGGGACTTAAGTGAGCTGCACCTCTCGAGACGACCCGCAGCCAGTAGAGTCTCCTTCAGAGTATTGAGTTGTACTTTCTTTACTGTCCCTTTTGTATTCTGGACGGTTATTGTATTTCATTTGATTTTTCTTAGAAATTGCTCATGCACTTGTGACACGGGGTTCTGGGATAGTTTTAAATTATTCGTTAGATAAACCTTGTGTATACACTATTATTCATTCAATGAAGTTCATCACTTATTGTCTAAGGTCTAAAATAAATTATTTCAAAAATATTAAAAGATAATTTAATTAACTATTTAGTGTTGTCTTTCCTGACCGTGGTATCCGGCGCCATCACGACCTTTGATGGATTTTTGGTCGTGATAAGTATACTTCACCATTTTCGAATGAGATTTTTGAGCTTTCCGGAAAACCTCATTGAAATGGTCATATCCAACAGATTTTGGACATAAATAGAATTAGACACCATGAGCCTTCATATATGTAGCTCTATTTCGAGCTATGGTCAATTTTTCCTCAGATTTGTCACCGTCAAATCTAGCTGGACTTGAGTTTTTTGTAACGACCCGATCGGTCATTTTTTGATCTAGCACATCGTTTGGAAGTTTGAGGTCTTGAGTAGCTTCACTTCATGCTTTATGACTTGTACGTGTATTCAGAATTGAATTTCAGAAGGTTCGGAAGGAAAATTCTTAATTCAGTAGCTTTAAGTTAGAAGAGTTAACCAAGGTTTAAATTTTGAGTAAAAGACCTTGGAATTGGAAATTGAAGGTTACCATAGGTTCGTATGATGGTTTCGGACTTGGGCATATGTTCGGGTTGAGTATCGGATGGTCCAGGAGCGTTTCAATGTTTATTGTAAAAAGTTGGCATTTTGAAGGTTTTAGAATTTTTATAGCTTGAGTTGAAGTGGAATTTGGTGTTATCGATTTTCGTTTGGGATTATGAGCCTTGGAATAGGTTCGTATTGTGATTTATGGCTTGTGCATAAAATTTGGCGTCGTTCCAGAGTGTTTAGATATGATTCAGACGTGTTCATCGAAGTTTGAATGTTTGAAAGTTGAAAGAAGGATTTTGATCGTTGATTCATGACTTTGATGTTATTCGTGGCGTTTCGTGCTTGTGGATAAGTTTGGATACGATATTGGGACTTGTTGATGTGATTGGACAGGGTCCCGAGGTCCTCGGGCGTGTTTCAGGGTGGTTCAGACCATTTTTCCTTGTTTTGTTGAGGCTTTTGCTGGTGCCTGGTGTTGTTCTTTGTGAACGCGAAGGTATGAACGCGTTCGCGAAGTAGGAATTTTGGCTGCTGGAAAATGTGCATCGCGAACGCGACAGAGGGGTCGTGAATGCAGATCTGAGAATGAGGTGTCTCGCGAACGCGAAAAAGGATGGGAAGCTGAGTTTGGAGGCATTACGCCTACTCGAACTCGGTTCAATGACCGCGAACGTGAAGAAATAGGGACCTGGAGGAATCAAGAACGCAACTGTGCGGTCAAGAACGTAAAGAAGGAATTTTGGGTAGTTGATTTTTGGCCTTCGCAATCGCGAAGGAGCTTCCGCGTTCGAGAAGAGGAAAGACATAGGAAACCTCAATTTTTACGTAGGGTTGGCTCATTTTCACTTGGTTGGGATTTTTGGAGCTCTTGAAGAGGATATATCTTTATCTATCATGAGGTAAGTTACTCCCACTTGTTGTAAGTTAAATACATGTGCTATACATGGATTTTAAATATTAAAATTTTTAGAAATTGTGGGATTTTGAAGAAAACGTAGAATTTAATATTTTAGAATTTTGACCACAAAATTGGATGTAGAATTGGGAATAAATTATATATTTGAGTTCGTAGTGTTATGGGTAATATTATCTTCGAAATTTTTTGGAATTCGAGCATGTGGACCTGAGGTTGATTTTGTGAAATTTTCGAGCGAGTCAAGAATTGTTAGTTGATTAACTATGAGTGTTGGAATATATTTTTATTGGTTTGCACGATTTTTTTTACTAGTTTCGGATCGATGGACATTGGTTTGAGGTGTTAGAGAGGCATTGGAGCCGATTATGGAACTTCGGAGCCTGTCTAACTTTGTGAGAGGCAAATTACCATGAAGGATTAAAATTGTGATGTGCTACTTGTTGTGGGTGCTACGTACGTAAGAGGTGACGAGAGTTCGTACGTAGATAAAAACATAATATTTTGTGGTAGACTTAGGACTTTATCGTGTAATATTTGAATTATTTGAAATCGCTTTTCCAGCTTAATTAAGTGAGTCTATAATTGAAATTGATTAGGGAATATATTAGGCCAATCTTTATCACTTTGAGTGATTTGGTGAGATATTTGATAAACGTTAAAAGTCATGTTTACTTTATGCTCATGTACTTGTGTTTTAAGCACGTGAATTGTAATTCGATAAGTTTCTTCCTTTTATGTGGATCGAACTGAACGCCTCAACAGTATATTGAGATGCAACTCTAATTCGTGCTGGTCGACCCTCGGAAGTGTACACACCACTCTGGATCGGGTCGTACGACCTCGATATAATCGTGCGTGATAACGCTAGCAGTACCAATATTCATGGGATTCCACTTTTTGTTGAGACATGACATTTATATGGTATTCCTTATCCGTTTGAGACTACACTTGAAATTTTTGATATGTTAAGATAGCTTATGACTTTTGAGAAACCTATGTCGTCAAAAGAAATTTTGAAGGATTATGATAGTTACCGTATTTACCTCATTCTTATTGTTGTGCTTCATATCTGTTTATGATTTATCATATTGATTTATTAGACCATTAGTGAGTGTCGATGTCGATCCCTCCTCACTACTTCTCCGGGGTTAGGCTAGATACTTACTATATATGCATTGATTTATGTACTCATGCTACACTTGTGAACTGTATGTGCAGGATCTGATAGGTTCATTTGGTGGTCACCTTAGCGCGTAGGCGCAACAGTTGAGGGGACCTTATGGTGAGCTGCTTTCCATGCTACGCACCACAACCCATCGATTCTCTATCTTATTTATTTGCTCTATCCTGTCTATTTTATATTCCAGACAGATGTTGTATTATTATGGCAATCTTTAGTAGATGTTCATGCACGTGTGACAGCGGGTTTTGGGATATTCTGGTTGATGTTACGGAATTACATAACATTGTCACCTTTTGTTTTTATATTTTACTAATTGTGTATGTACCCAGGATTTTAAATGCGTAAGTATCTTTATTTAATAAATCTTGTGATTTCAAAAGTAATAATATGAAAAATTAATTTGATAGTTGATCACTGTTAACTTGACTAATAGCGCTGTTTGGCGCCATCACGATCTATAGTGGGAGTTGGGCTGCGACAACTTTTGGTATCAGAGCACTAGGTTCACTTAGGTCTCATGTGTCATGATAAAGTCTAGTAGAGTCTTGCGGATCGGTACAGAGACGTCTATACTTATCTTCGAAAGGTTACGGGATGTTAGGAGCACTTCCCTTCTTGATTCCTCGCCGTGCAATTTGATTTTATTGCAGCTTATGCCTTCTTTTCCTTCCTACTCGTTCATATATGATGCTGAGCGTTTGCTATTAATTGGGCATCAAAGTGTTGTAGTGGTACTACATATATGGTGCTAAATGTTTCTCCATGCGTATTATGGCAGGATTTTATCGTCGCCTTGTGGAAGGGTGTTCTGTCATTTCAGCACAGTATTAGCATTGCCTACAGTTTGAGGCTATACAAAGATTATTATGATGTTCATGTGTTGTTCGTGTAGTGTTGGTGTAATGGTAGGGTGCTTATTTATGTATCGAGGCAGTAAATGACTCGAAAGGAGGATTTCTCGATGCGTAGTTTAGAGGTTCAATACTTAATTCTAGAGGACGAAAAATAATTGGACTATGGATGTTCAGGCCTTGGTTGACATAGTAGTGAGATCGGATATTTTCAAACTTGGTGGAAATTCTCATTTGTTATGTGGTGTCGTCGTCCTTGTTTGAATGCATTAAGGCGCGTTGGTGTTATGGTCTTCTTTGATTTGCCTTCGAGTAGGGTGTTGTATAATGGTGCCTAATAAGTGGTTGCCAGAGATGGCGGTGTGTAGCGGTTTCAGAGTTGAACCGGTGTTTCTCATGTTGATTCTCGAGAAAGATGATATGCTGAGAGGCTTAGAGTTGGTAGCAATGTATTAGTTCAGGTGCTATAGAAATTTATTTTGACTTGAGGCAATACTTGGGCAGCGAAGAATGTGGAAAGACATGGTGGAAGGTGTCTCGCAGTGGTTGAATTGCTAGTAGGTCAAGTAGGAACACCAGAGGTTGATTACTTGCTTAAGGAGATAGTTTAACTAGAGTGGGAGTGGTAGTGTAGCATATGGATTATGTGGTAAGATACCACTTGCTTGGAGAAAGTTTAGAGCGATTTGGTGATCATGGACAATGACTAAGTCTATGAATTTCATTTTGGATGGTAGCTACTGTACTGAAGAAGTTTGAATGTGACGGAAGGGAGTTTACTTGGAATGAAGAGAGGTGTGGAAACTTGATTATTGTTTTGGGATGCAACTTGACTTTGATTTTTGGAACGTATAGTTGGACCTACAGATGATGCTAATAGGGAATAAACAGACTCTTACAGCTAGTGGACGAGCATAGGCTCAGGAGTGTTTACTGGCTTTGTGGTACTTATAACCAAGGCAATGTCGTTGGTAGTCCACATGTGGGCTATCTCCAATGAGAAGGTTGATGGTTGTGTGATTTTGATAAAAATCCTATGAAGAATTCTATTTTCTATCTAACATGAAGTATATACTACGATGCAAGCTGGGACCGCTTGAAGAAGATGATGCAGCGGTTAGGAGGTCAAATGCATGTTTGGGGATGATGATTCAAGTTATGTTATGAAAGGTTTAATAAGAGATTTTGAGGAATTTGGCAGAGTGACAGTGCGAGATCATGATAACTGAGAAGAAGGAGTCATTTTAGGGTTCTGATTTATGTGATTATAGCATAAAGCTAAGTGGGGGAGTCTACCATCTATGATTTGGGTCACGCGGTTATATGCCTTGGAAGTATCGGGTTATCGGTAGATTGGTGGATTAGTTATGACTAAGGAAAGAAAATATCAAGGGTAATTCGGGAAAAGAGCTTGATGAATTTGTGCTACATTTTGCCTTATCAATTTATGTGCAAATTTGGGGTTGACTCGGAGTTTATGCTTCTTGTGGATGCGATGTACAAGGAAAATAATTTATCTGATTGCTTCTTTGGGAGTGTTCATGTGCTAACAGAGCGCTAGAGTCTGATTATATTCTAGACCAGGTCAGAGTGGCTGAATCTTAGAAATGGTTCTAGTGGGTTCAAGAATTTAAGTGCGGTGTCTAAGGATTTTGGGTTCGTTATGTGGCTGAGGACTAGGATTTGCAGTAGAGTGTGAAGGATACTTAGGGTATTTCTATGCTATCATCGGGTCTACGGTGCAGTGTTGGAGAAATGTGAGAAACATCTTCGGATTCGCAGGAGATCTTTCAGAATGAGGGTATCATTTGGAGATACTATTGAGTGCATGTGGAGGGTATAAATGGCTTATGGGTATTGAGACGATGTGGTCTCGTGACTTGGGTCACTTGGGATAAGTATTGTTTGAGGTCCGTTGTGTGTTAAATAGAAATATTATTTCACATGCAAGTCGAGACTAAATTGGAAGAAGTTGAGTCAGTTAGTAATGGTTTGAATCAATATGGTTGTGGAAAAGATCAGTTCCTACAGTGTGTTAAGGCTATACAGGTGATTCGTAGTTGTACGTGTGGGATTGACAACCACCGTGAATTGATTGATTTTGAGGTATTTTTTTTGATTTCTTGGTTATGTATAAATGGATCCCAGAAGAGTTATGGCAATTTAGACCATGACTTGAGCTCTGTGTCTTTCGCGGTTATGAAAAGTTGGTTGTGTGCTGCGATTCGTTGTCTGAAATGAGTTATGTGAAGTCTTTCTAGCCGATGAAATGTTTATTCCACTAGTGGTTCAGGAGTTATTATGAAATTCTTATATTCTCACGTAGCATCATGTTAGGAGCAATGAGCAGTATGGAAATTGGAAGTTGAGGATCAAGGTTGCAGTTTGGTTTTGATAAGAATGTCACGAGCTCAGAGGAGCAAAGGAGGATTTCAGATTTTCAGAGCATGTTGGCACTATTTTCGGGAAGTCTGAGGATGGTTTGTTCTGTGGAAAAGGCTTTGTGTATTGAATTACGGGTGCATGATTTGCATTATAGAAATAGGATGATCGATTTCCATGGATGTGTAGATTTTACTAACTGATGTAGAAGGTTGTGAGAGTATATCTCACGGGAATATCATATAAATGTGATGTATTATTATTTAGGTGTTAGATATTGGAATCAAATATGATGATTCTGGTGATGCCGCTAATGGGAGAGTTAATGCCTGAGAGACACTCTATTTCTTTGGTTGTGGACTATGGGAGTTTGTTCTGGATTGGACGGCTGCTCGTATGTGTCATGAATAAGGTCATTGTGGATCTTTGGAGGGTTATTAGCTCATTTTGGGATGATCTGAATCGGCTTGAGGTCCATTGGTATACCTAATGTGAATGTGTATTTTATATCAGATCAGATATGCTGAGTGAGTATAGCATTGCTTATGGAGAATTCTCCCGGCTTAGTGAATGATGTTTCAAGCGTTGTCTAATTCAGGTTCTACTCTATTATGCCATGTGGATTGTAAGACGGGTTGATTATTCGCACATGTGTTGTGATCTCGTGTAGCTTGTGGTGTTATATGAGCAAGATGGCTCTCTAGATGCAAGTCATTTATTGCATCTTAGTCGTGCTTGGTTTGTTGTAGTGCATGGTGCTATCCGTCTCCCTAGGGTTGTATTTATGCACTTGGCATGCTTGTGGCCAATATTTGGACATTTTGTGGGTATGAGAATTATGTCTTCATAGGTATTTCCTTATTGATTGTTTATGTGTGGATTGGGTGGCACACCGCCACGAGCATCATGTTTGGATCGGGTTGCACGCTGCAACAGTATCATTGTTGGATCGGGTTGCATGCCGCAACTGTATCATATTTGTATCGGGTTACACGCTGCAACGGTGTCATGTGTCGATCGGGTTGCACGCCACAACAGTGAGATGTTGAGTATGGTTCCTTATACTTATTTTAGGTGCTTGTTTCTCTTCTCCGAGATAGGTTCATGGAACCCTGGCAGTTTTATTCGTTACACGGGCTAGATAGATCTTTGTCAGATTCATTCTTCCGTATGGGTCATATTTAAGTTGTAGCTTGTTGGCACATCGATGTCGTCGTATGACATTTTGGGTGGTTTCATGTGGCTTCTCGATCGAGCAGCCTGTACTGGGAGAGACGAGGTTGTCGGGTCTGAAATCAATTCAATCGGATTTATATAATGTATATTATAAGGACAATGTTACCATTCAGTTCAGAATGAGGCAATGCTTTTTTTTTAGCGAAGGAATTTCACGAATTATTGATTTCGCGGGTAGATATGAATTTCTACACATCTCGTTCATCATTGCAGTATTGCGAGGGTCGGAACCAGACTTATATATGTTATGATATATACCACGGGCATTAGATTCGTGAAGTTGCATCTATGGTGGTTGGATGATGTTATATGGGGCATACGAATTATACAGTGCAATGCGTGATTACAGCATGGGTGGATGATTATGTTTTGTGTTCAGTGTGTTAAGATTGATATGGTGTACATATGTTAGAATGAGGTCTCGTAGAGAATTCCGAGTGTTGAAATTTGGTTCTAAGGCTTGTGGGCTAAGGTAGCAGGAAGGATCTTCAGTCTGGCTTGAGCTAATGTGCTCACATAGGTTGTAGTGGAATGGGCAGGTGCACGAGGTGTTAAACAATGATTTTGGGCAACTACAGAATGGTTCTTGGCACGTTCGAGGACGAACGTATATTAAGTGGGGGAGAATGTAACAACCCGACCGGACTTTTTTAGCTCTAATGTGTCGTTTGGCAGTGTGAGGCCTTTAGTAGCTTTACTTCATGTTTTATGACTTGTACCGCATAGCCATGATTAAATTTCGAAAAGTTCAGAGTTGATTCGGAAGGAAAAATTCTCAATTCGGAAGCTTTAAGTTGGAAGAGTTGACCAAGGTTTGAATTTTGAGTAAATAACCTTGGAATCAGGATTTCAAGATTCCAATAGGTTTGTATGATGATTTCGGACTTGGACGCATGTTCAGGTTCAATATCGAATGGTCTGGGATCATTTCAATGCTTATTGTGGAAAGTTGGCATTTGAAGGTTTTAGAATTTCCTAAGTTTCTGGCTTGTACGTAAAATTTGGCGTCATTCTGGAGTGTTTAGATATGATTCGGACACGTTCGACGAAGTTTGAATGTTTGAAAGTTGAAAGAAGGATTTTGATCATCGATCCGCTACTTTGATGTTATTCATGGCATTTCGAGCCTTTTGATTAGTTTGGATAAGGTATTGGGACTTGTTGGTATGATTGGACGGGGTCCCAAGGCCTCGGGTGTGTTTCGGGGTAGTTTTGGAACATTTTCTCTTGTTTTGCTGAGGCTAGTGTTGTTCTTTGCGAACATGAAGTATGAACATGTTCCCCAAGACGAAATTTTGGCTGCTGGAAAATGTGCATCGCGAACGTGATAGAGGGTTCACGAACGCGGAGCTGATGATGATGTGTTGTACGCAAACACGACAGGGTGTCGCGAATGCGAAGAAGGATGGGGAGCTGAGCTCGGAGGCATTAAGTCTCCGCGAACGCGGTTTAATGACCACGAAATGGGACCTAGAGGCATCGCGAACGCGACTTTGCGGTCGCGAACGCGAAGAAGGAATTTCGGGCAGCTAATTTTTGGCCTTCGCGATTGTGAAGGAGCTTCCGCGGTTTCAAAGAGGAAGGACCTGGATAGACTCGATTTTTATGCAGGGTTTGGCTCATTTTTCTCTCATTTTCACTTGGTTGGGTGATTTTTGAAACTCTTGAAGAGGAGATTTTCATCATTTATCATGAGGTAAATTATTCCCAGTTGTTGTAAGTTAAACGCATGAGTTATGTATGGATTTAAATATGGAAATTTGTAGAAATTGTGTTTGAAAAAAAACCTAAAATTTGATATTTTTCGAGTTTGACGACGAAATTGGATATAGAATGGGTATAAAGTATATATTTGAGTTCGTGGTGTTATGGTAAAGTTGATATTCGAAAGTTTTCGAAATTCGGGCACGTGAGCCCGAGAGTTGACTTTGTTGACTTTTCGAGCATAGTTGGGAATTATTATAAATTGATTAATTATGAGCGTTGGAGTATGTATCTATTGGTTTGCATGATTGTTTGACTAGTTTCGGATCGATGGGCATTGGTTTGAGGTGTTAGAGAGGCGTTGGAGCCGGTTATGGAACTTCGGAGTGAGGTAAGTCTCCTGTCTAACTTTGTGAGGAGGAAATTACCCTATACGATTAAAATTATTATGTGCAACTAGTTGTGGGTGCTATGTAAGTACGAGGTTACGAGAGTCCGTACGTAGCTAAAAGCATGTTATGTCCGGATAGACTTAGGACTTTATCATGTAATATTTGAATTATTTGAACTCATTTTTCCAGCTTAATTAAGTGAATCTATAATTGAAATTTATTTGGGAATATATTAGGTCGATCTTTATCACCTTGAGCTGTTTGGTGAGATATTTGATAAATAGTAAAACTCATATTTACTTTATACTCATGTACCTGTTTTTTAAGAACATGACTCGTAATTCGATAAGTTTATTCATTTCCTGTGAATCGGAACGAACGCCTCAGAAGTATATTGAGATGCATCTCTGGTTCACACTGGTCGATCCTCGACAGTGTACACACCACTCTGGATCGAGCCGTACGACATCGGCATAATCGTGCGTGATACCGCTAGCAGTCTGGATATTCATGAGATTTCCCTTTTTGTTGAGACCTGGCATTTATATGGTATTCCTTATCCGTTTGAGATTACACTTGATATTTCTGATCTGTTGAGATAGCATATGACATTTGAGAGATTTATATTTTCAAAAGAAATGTTGGAGTATTATGATTGTTACCGTTTTTACCTCATTATTACTGTTGTTCTTTATATTTGTTTATGGTTTATTAGACCACTAGTGAGTGTCAGTGTCGAATCCTCGTCACTACTTCTTCGAGATTAGGCTAAATACTTACTGAGTACGCATCGATTTACGTACTCATGCTACGCTTCTGCACTATATGTGCAGAATCTAACATGTTCATTTGATGGTTACATCGGCGCGTAGACGCAACAGTTGGGGGACCTTATGGTGAATTGCTTTCCATGCTACGTACCGTATCCCACAGAGTCTCCATCTTATTTATTTACTCTATCCTATCTATTTTATATTCTAGACAGATGATGTATTATTATGGTACTCTTTAGTAGACGTTCATGCACTTGTGACATTGAGATTTGGGATATTCTAGTTGATGTTACGAAATTGCATAACATTGTCACCTTTTGTTTTTATATCTTACTTATTGTGTATGTACCCATGATTTTAAATGCTCAAATTTCTTTATTTAATAAATTTTGTGATTTCAAAAATAATAAAATGAACAATTAATTTGATAGTTCATCATTGACTTGTCTAACAACGATGTTGGATGACATCACGATCTATAACGGGAACTGGATCGTGACATTTCTGGCGACTATTGTGCTTTTAATATTGCTCCGGTGTAGCCGTCAAAGTAGTATTGTATTGTTGGCTGGAGATTTCTCAATTGTAGGCGACATTTTGAGTTTGCTTTGGCTCCTCCAATCGTCTTCTATTTCCGTGTGGTTACTGTTACTTTGATTTTTCATCCCCCTCGTTTATATGTTGATAACTAAAACATTTTGCTGGTTCCAATTTTTGAGCAGATACGCCTCAAATCAGGCCGGAAATTTCGTCCAGTGGGTGTCTCATTTTGTTACTGTTCCGTCATCATTCTTGACTGTGCCAATCCAAAAATGCTTGTTTTGTTCCATTCTATTCGGATTCATGGCTTACGGATCTGTTAGCATTATATTGGGGATATTTGCTATGATACTATTAATTTCGGACAAAATCTTGCTAAAGAAAAAAATATACATCTTTGAACATGTACACTGTTTTACTAAAGAATGTAACTGATTTTGAGTAGGCGCATTTGTTTGGAACTGATACTGTCTTGAAAGCGGATGAAAATAATTTCTTTACATAAATGAGGCAACCCGCCGATTGATCCTTCGGACCGGGCCCGAAATAATGAGGCGATGATGATAAACATCAGAAAAGGAAAAACTGAGAACGTGACGAACCAATAACCTTTGGACAGAGACATGGCTAGCTACCGTAGTCACGACCAAGGCGATTCTCGTTCTCATGTCCGGACGGAAATCAAATATCTGAGCCTCTCATAATACTTTTAAACTATTTTCCAAAAATCTTTAAATAGAACTTTTTTTCAAAAACGATTTTCAAGAAACATAATTAAATGAAAATTATTTCAAAAATATATGTAATATTTAATTTATTTTTACTTTATGGTATTTCACGAATAATTTTACTTCTTTTGTCTTGCGAGGTTCAAGCCGCTTCGGAAGGACGATGGTCGGGTCGATTTGATTTCCCTATCAAAATAGCCCGCTTCTATCAGGACCCGAATTCCCAACGTCAGGGTCGTAATGGCGCCTAACATCTGCTTGCTAGGCAAGCCAACATGAAATAACCATTTAAATACAGAGTAATTACAATTATTAACAATTAGTAAAGATATAATACATAAGATAAACCCATAACATAACACAATCTAGTCTAATTCCAGAAAGCTGGAGTCACCAATACACGAACAACTAGAATACTAAAAGTATGGTTTGAACAAAATACAACTGTTTGAAATGAAATAAACAATAATGACAGAAGTAAAAGGGGACTTCAGGGAATGCGAACGCTAGCAGCTCTACCCAAGTCTCTGAGGACCAACAATAGTATTTGCACAAGAAATGCAGAAATACAGCATGAGTATAATTAACCTAATGTACGCTATAAGTGTCGAGCCTAACCTCCACGAGGTAGTGACGCGGCTATGACACGACACCTACTAAGATCCTGTGCAGATATATACAAAAAGCAACAGAACAACAAATATGGCATTTAACATAATAACGGGGAAGGAACATGTAGAAAGGAAAGTACGAGAAGAATGTCAAGTACAAAATAACCAAGTAGCCTTTTACGAAATAAACTACAATGCAACCGATTAAATTACCAATCCAGATATCAAATAAACCAATGAAATCAACAATGGCGAGACATCACCCTTCGTGTTTCTTCGTACTTTTACTCTCTTTCTCGCCATGTAATATCATAAATGCGGCCATTACCCTTTGTACTTTTACTCTCATCCTCACTATATAATAATGATATAATAAATGAAATGGCACGACATCACCCTTCATGATTTTACTCTCTTTCTCACATGATATGATAAATGATAATAAGCAATCAAGTGCACGACATCACCCTTTGTGCTTTAATCCTCACAATCTCTCAATCAATGATAGTAATATGCAAATAACGCATGACAACACTTTTTACTCTTCCTCACCAAGCAACAACACTAATCCACAATAGCAATGCAAGATGGGAAGAAAATTCCACTTCAATTATAGTGTCATGATAGGAAAACTAGACTTTCAATATCTCAACACCTCCAAAATAAACAATAAATACGAAGGAAAACAATTAAAGAAATAATAATCAAGCTAAGAAATGGAAAGCATAGTCAATGGAACAATATAGTACGATAAACCAATTTTCACCCGTATGCTTTAACCCAACGATAACACATATATACTCATCACCTTACATATACACCATGCCGACACATAATGCACGTAGCAAATACACCAAAATGTCCTAATTCCCTCATGTAAAAGTTAGCCACGATACTTACCTCCTCTGCAACCAAATTAATGCTCAATCACAGCTTTTCCTATAGAATTAGCCTCCATATCAATTAATTCTAGTCATATATAGTTCAAACAATTCAAAATAAGCTTTAGATACTACCTATTAGTGAAGAAGATTCGATCTTTAATGATATTAAAAAAAGTCACACAAAAGTCAACCCCGACCTGCTTGTTCAAAACTCGAGATTCGAACCAAAATTTAATTATCCATTCACCCACGAGCCTGGTTATGTAATTTATTTTGAAATATGACCTCAATTTGAGGTCTAAATCTCAATTTTACAAAATCTCTAATTTCTACCATATCCCTAATTTCTACCATGAAAATCTTAGATTTATGTTAAAACCTCATGAAAAGTAATGGGGATTTGAAAGAAAGTGAGTTAGAGTTGCTTACTAATGAATTTGGGAAGAAAAAGTTCTTTAAAAATCGCCTTTAGTGAGTTTAGGGTTGAGAAATAGTGTAAAATGAGCTAAGTCCCATTTTCTCCATCTTTTACCCAAATGCATGTATCACAATTGCGAACTCTTGTTTGCATTTGCAAACACCACAAATGCGTAGCGTGGATCACAAATGCGATCAGCGCCTCATAAGCTCAAAAGTCACAAAGCGACATAACCTTCTCATATAAGAAAGGCCACCCCCTTCATATATGCGGGCCAAGATTCACAAATGTGAAACTGCCCAACATTACATTGCATGATGCCAGAGTCACAAAAGCGAAGCCAGCAACCATCGCAAAAGCGAATCTTTCTTCGCAGTTTCGAAGTCCCAACCCATAGCACATTCTCGCAAATACGAAACTTTATTCGCAAAAGTGAGACTCGCAAATTTGAGCCAGACCTTGCAAATGCGAGATCTGCATATCAACATCAAGACTGAAGTACACCAGCTATTTCAAATCATCCAAAACTCATCTGATACATACCCGAAACTCACCCGAACCCCTCGGGATCCAAACCAAACATGAACATAAGTGTAATAACATCATATAAACTTGTTCATGCTATCAAGACACCAAAAAAACATCCGAAACTACGAATCGGACATCAAAACACATGAAATTCAAAAGGAAACTCAAGAGTATCTAGACACACAACCAAGCATTTGATTCCTATCAAACTTACTCGGAATAACACAAAATTTTACTAACAACTTTCAAATAGCAATACCGATCTATTCAAAGTCTCAAAACAAAAATCTAGACCCGGCAACCATAAATTCAACCTATGGTTAAACCCGATGAATTTCTAAACATTCAAATTGCCATCTTTCACCAAAACAAGTATAATTAACCTAGGGACATCCGAATTCAATTTAGGCATACACTCAAGTCCAAAATCACAATGCAAACTTACCAGTATCATCAAAATATTGATTCCGGGTTGTTTACCCAAAATATTAAATGTTGTCAACTCTACCATTATTTTTAGTCAAAATTTTTATTTTCTTCAAAATTTCACATAAAAACTTTTCGAAAAGCGACACAGACCACACACACAAACCAAAAAATATCAAACGAAGCTACAGGAGGTCTCATATCATGAAAATTAAAGTTACTAGCCAAAACGACCTATCGGGTCGTCACAACTTCGTACTTCCCATTCTCAGATGTACTCAAATACAAATATAGTAGAACTCTAGTTATAATATCGCTTTACTTATTCTTTTAGGTATTTATTTGCTCTATCTATCACATCTAGAGTGTCATGTTTACGTAAAAAATAAATTTAGTTTTCTAGCCTTAGCTAACAAAAGTTCACATCAAATACTACTTAGGCCTTAGACATGTTCTTGCAATTGGTTTGATTAACTTGATTCGTGTTCACGTAGTTAATCCAACTAGTTAGCTTAACTCGAGTAAATTTGGGCTTGTGAATAATTTAGTTGTATTTAGTCTCAATTTTAGTATATTAAATTATCATGAGATTTTTCGGTACTCTTACCATATCTCATAATGTGACACTTAGATTCATTTTTGTGAATAATTCTTTGGCTAATAATATGATTTAAAGTAATAACCTTAGGCAAAGTTTTAATCATAGGAACAATTGTATTTCTTTTTTACACATACTCTTTCCCCAAAAAATAAATCTTCTCTTGTATATCATTGGCGAATCTTTCTTGTTCTCTACTGATTCTTCACTAAACTAACCCTTTAGGATAGAACCTTAGTCATCCTATCATATAAGATTTGTGTAGATAATTCTTTCTTATGCTCCCATATTTATGATAAATTTTCCTAATTTATTGGATTATTCTTTTAAGTTAATTGATAGCTATTTTATTCAAAGATAATTCTCCGCCTTCATTCATATGTATTCAATTAAGACTAACCTTTGTATAGTTAAATCACTTGGCTTTAATTATAAATCAAAGTTTCCTTTATACTTTATTTCGAATCCAATTCTTTCAATCGAACACCAATTTTTTTTTTATTAATTTACTTTGCATATCCTATTACATATATTTTGCTATAAATGGAGTAGTCTAGCTTTAAATATTTACTCACTATATGTGTAACGGCTCGCCCGCTCGTTTTGAGCATTTTCACTCAGATAGGTGGTTTGAGGTTATGAATAGGTTCATATGGTGTATTATGACTTACATGTATTGTCAGTTTTGGTCTTCGAGTTGTTCGAAATTGATTTGAAAGAATGATTCTTAAATAGGAAGCTTTAACTTGGAAGAGTTGACCAAGTTTGACTTTTATGTAATTGATCCCGGATCAGAGTTTTGATGGTTCTGTTAGGTCCGGATGGTGATTGGACTTGGGCGTATGCCAAATTTGTATTTTGATGTTTGTAGAAGGTTTCGACACTATTTAGCAAAAGTTAGCAATTTGAAGGTTTGGAAAGTTCATAGGTTTGACTGGGAGTTACTTCGATGTTTCTGATTCGAATTATTATTTCGGGAGTTTTAATAGTTTTGATTTGTCATTTGGAACTTGATGCAAAATTTGGGTTCATTCCGGATTGGTTAGGCTTGAACCAAACGCTTGGTTCGAAGTTTGAAGTTTATGAACTTAAGAGATTGATCTTGATCGACGATTCATGGTTTTGATATTGTTATGTGGGATTTAAGGCTTCGAGCAAATCCGTATTATGTTTTGGTACTTATTGGTATGCTTGGACGGGGTGTCCGAAGGGCTCGGATGAGTTTTGGATTGGTTTGGGTTGTATTGCGATCATTTTTTATATTTCGACGCCGTTTCTTCAGCATAATAGGTACCACATTAAGAAAATGATCTCAAAATTATGTTTTTATTGAAGCATTAGATCCGTATTATAATTACGGAGTCATAGAAAAAATAATCGTCGAATTTCAACATCGTATGAGGGAGTTATGCTCATTTTAGTGTCGGAGAAGAAAGTTGGTGTTGGTGCTTCGCAGATGCGACGTTGGGTCTACATATGTGACCCCGCAGGTGCGAAAAATGGTCCACAAAAGCAAAAATGGCAGCTGGAAAACTGCAGGTGCGGATTTTTGGATGCAAAAGTGGAAATTCCTAGGTATAAAAAAATCAGACTGTGTTCTATTAGTATTTAGAGCATATCTTGAGTTCCAGAGCTTTGATTGATGTGATTTTCATGGAGTTCTTATCGTATTTACATGGGGCGGNNNNGGGGGTCAATATATAACCTAAATTTTTATATTTTAACATGATTACAATAGTTAATTTATGAAGTAATCCATGTTTTGATTGGAGAATTGGCGGTTTTTATCAAAAACATTTCTAGAGAGAATAATTGGATTTTGAACATCCATTCGGAGTCGGAATTGAATGAAATTAGTGTTGTTGAACTCTATTCGAATGGGTTGTCAAAATTTATAAGTTTTGTTGGGTTTCGAGGTGCTGGCTTGGTTGGACTTTTGGTTCACTTTGAGTTTTTGATTACAGATTCGACCTTAATTGCTTGGGTTTGTTTCCTAAGGCATTATTTGATGTTTTTGAGTTGCTTTTGTGTCACGACCCAAAATTCATCAGTCGTGATGGAACCTAACCCAACCCGCTAGGTAAATCAATTAACAATTATCTATTTCTAATTAAATTAATAAAATAATTAAATGGAAGAAATTATCTGAAACTTATACATTTCTCAAGGACTGGTAGTACAAATCATGAGATTCTAAGAATAGAATTTACAAAGCTGATATGAAGTAAATACATCTTCTATTTGAAAAGTACATAAACAAAGTTTTTATAAATCTAAGGCTATGATGAACAAGAGGCAGCTACAACAGGAACACAAGTACATCTTCAAATCGAGCAACCATTGAGCACAGCAACAACAACAGTCAACATCTGCACACAATGTGCAGAAGTGTAGTATCAATATAACCGACCCCATGTAGTGGTAAGTAACAAACCTAACCTTAGGTTAAAAGTAGTGACGCGCTAGAACAAAGGTCGGGTCCAACACCAATAGCCAAAAATAGTTCATAACAACGTAAAGCAAGCAATATAAGAAGTAACTCTGAGATAAGAGCTCAGCTTATTTATTGTTTCCCAAAAATAGTTTCGCTTTTCAAGTATAGCAGTGAAAACCCCAAGAATTTTGTCGAAGATTTTGTCAAAAATATGAGTAAATTGAAAACTGTAATCTTCCTTGAAAACTGTAATTTTTTCAAAAACTTTCCACAATAAATGCTTCATTTTCAAATGGCATGAGAAAAATACATCTCCATGCCTATATTCAATATGTGTGAGAAGTCATAAATGACGTGATATCGTACAACATGAGGAAAAATGCATCTCTATGCATGTATGTCAAGTGTGCATATCACATGTTATGCAACTCAGTGATAAAACCATATGCATACTCTCAAGGTATCGATTCACTCAGTCCTTCCAGTCACTCAGTCCTCACATCCACTCATTCCTCACAGTCACTCTGTCCTCCTAATCACTCGGCACTCGCACTTAGTAGGTACCTACGCTCACTAGGGGTGTGTACAGACTCCGGAGGAGCTCCTTCAGCCCAAGCTCTATAACAAGCCAATCATGGAATAAATTAGTAAAACATGTTGCGGCATGCATCCCGATCTCATAAACATCCTCACCATCAGGCCCTCGGCCTCACTCAGTCATCAATCTCTCCAGTCTCCCGGGCCCTTAATGTCATGAAAATCTGCCCAAAATAATGATGTGATGTATCAATAAATGGTAACAGAGACTGAGATATGATATGCATATGAGTGTGTATGACTGAATATGTAATACAATGAAAGAAAATAGCTCAACAGCATAAACGACCTCACTGGGTCCCAACAGGATAAGCATGTATCCTAGACATGGATTCAAACATGGACCACAACTTAATAGCTATAGTATATAGAGATTTCATGGTTACTGATAAAGTCAGGTAACTACACAGTACCACAAAAGTAACAAAGTCACAATTCACACGGTGCACGCCCACATGCCCATCACCTAGGTACTAAGTTTAGAAGAGTTACTTACCTCAAACAAGCCAATTCCAATACTAAGCAAGCCAAGCGATGCTCCAAAAATGCCATCTCGCACGTTCTGACCTCTGAACGGCTCGAAACTAACCAAAAACAGCTCAAATACATCAAACAATACTAAAGGAACCAATCCTAATCGAAAAAGGTCGAATATTTAATCAAAAGACCAAAATCGACCAAAAAACCCAACCCGATCCCGCACATCGGAACACGACAAAACTCAAAAAATCTGAATACACATTCAATTTTGAGTCCAACCATACTAATTTATCCAATTCCGACTCCGAATTGATGTTCAAAACTCAGTTACTCACTTTAGAAAAGTTTCTGATAAAAATCTCCAATTCTCCAATCAAAATACGGATTACTTCAAAACTGAACTTCTGTGATCATATTAAAATACAAAATTTGTAGTTATATACTGACCCCCATGAAAATACGAGAAGAACTCCACAAAAATCACCTCAATCGGAGCTCTAGAACTCAAGATATGCTCAAAATACCAAAAGAACGCAGTCTAATTTTTTTATACACAGGGATTTTCGCTTTTGCGATAAAAACTCCGCACCTGCGCATTTCCAGCTGTCATTTCCGCTTTTGCAGACCATTTTTCGACCTGGGGCTGCAGATGCGGACCCAACTTCACATTTGCAAAAACACCAGCACCAGCTCTCTTCTCCGACGTTAAAATGAGCATAACTCCCTCATACGATGTCCAAATTCGACTATTATTTTTGCTATTGCTCTGTAATTACGATGTGGATGTAATGATTCAATAAAAATAAAAATAAAAATGGGATATTATTTGATTAATATGGTACCACTTATGCTTGAAGAAACGACGTCGAAACATAAAAAACGAGCGCAACATAACCCAAACCTATCTGAAACTCACCTGAGCCCCTCGGGACCCCGTTAGAACATAACAACATGTCCCATATCATAATACGGACCTACTCTAGGCCTCAAAACACACATAACAACATCGAAACAACGAATCACACCTCAATTCGAAATCAATAAACTTGGAACTTCAAACTTCCACAACCGATGTCGAAACCTATCAAATCACGTCCGATTGACCTCAAATTTTGAACACAAGTCAAATTTGACATTATGGACCTTCTCCAACTTCAAAAATCAGAATCCGAACCTGATATCACAAATTCCACTCCTGGTCAAATTTTCTAAAATTCCAACTTTCGCCATTTCAAGCCAAATTCTACTACGAACCTCCAAATCACAATCCAGACGTGCTATTAAGTCCAAAATCACCCAACAAAGCTAACAGAACCATCAAAAATCCAATCCGAGGTCAAATACTAAAAATTCAAACTTGGTCAAACCTTTTAAATTAAAATCTTCTAGCTCAGAATCATTTCTTTCAAATCAATTCCGAATAACCTGAAAACCACACGATTCACATAAGTCATAATACATAATACAAGGCTACTCATTCCTGAAAAGCACTGAGAAAAGTGCAATTGCTCAGAAGGACCAGTCGGGTCATTAAATTTTGGCTAGTTTCGAGTCGTTCAGAGGTATATTTGTGCGGGATGATGTTTCTAGAGTATTGTTTGGCTTGCCTAGTATTTGATTTGGCTTGTTCGAGGTAAATAACATATCTAAACTGGTATTTGAGGGTAAATATCCTTGGGAACTATGATATTTGAGATGGGTTGGGGATAACGCACATGTTACGTGACAGGCATGGGTGCGTGCACCAAGGTGTTCATGATCCGGTTAGTTCTTAGGCTATTATATGCCTTATTTTTCTATCACGTTTCTTTGCTGTCATTGTTTTCTCCATTTATAGGACTACATAGGACATTATTCATGCTTAGATAACTGGTCAATTGTTTGAGAAATGATAGGCTATTTTTTCCATGTTGAGCTATTTGCCTTAGTCGTAGTCACACTGTACTGTCATGATAGTCACGTCCGATTGTTATATCTCTGTCTCTATACACTTTAGATATGATGTCACACATGTTATTTGTGTCCTAGTACGTGACACGAGTTTGAATTGTATTGAGGCATATTGTGATATTCCGTGTTATATTGATGGATTGTATTTCTATGATGATGTCTTCATATTGAGACTTGAGTGAATTGATATTGATGTGGGCCATAGATTCGTATTGATATGGATAAATGGATCTGGTAGAACATCGCAATGGTTATATTGATATTTAGGTGACACGTATTCCAGGCCCCACATTGGGATAAGTTGCACTGATTTGAGGCTACGCGTGCACCAGGCCCCACTATTTGGGATTTGTGATTATGATTAGTGCTTGGATAGGATCCTCCCCTCTGGAGTCTGACATGACAGTAGTGGGCGCATGCAGAATGTTATATACACCTGCTCGATGATGGGCAGTTATGTCAGGCACACATACAATGCTAAGTGTGATTATTTGGTGGATCCACGGTGATACTATTGATTTGATATATATTTATTGTGTGTGATCAAGTGGGGAATTTGAGCATGGCACCTAAAGTGTGCTAAGATTGTGTGAACTTAATGATTTCATTATGAGACAAATTACCTGACAACTATATTTGACATATAGGCATAGCGATGTACCTTCTTCATGCTAGGCAGTGGTATGACATTTTATTACTTGACACGAATATTTGACATGTAGGCATAGAGATGTACCTTCCTCATGCTAGGAATTGATATGAAATTTGATAATTTGACATAAAGGTATAGAGATGCATTTTTCTCATGCTAACTGGTAAATGTAAAGTCTTATCTGATTATAATTGGGAAAAAACATAGTTCTTTTGATAAACTCATGTTTAATTGATTTCGGTGGTAAGATTTATACTTGGACTGTTATACTTAAAATGCATGTCTACTTTCCCGTATCTGTGAACGAGCTTAGGATTACATCTCTTGATTTATATTCCTTTACTGTCTTCACTATACTATTATGAATTGTTATTGTCTATCTATGATGGACACTGACCTTCTTCCGAGCTCGTCACTACTTTCAACATGAGGTTAGGTTTGTTACTTATTGAGTACAGGACTACAAGGGGTTGGTTGTAATCATACTACACTTTTGTGCCTTGCGTGCATATCTTGGAGTTGATGCTGTTGTGTATGGTGAGAGCTATCATAGAAGATGTACATGTATTCCGGTGATAGCTGCAACTTGTCCTTGGTAGCTTTAGATTTTTGAAATTTGATTTACATATATTTTGAATAGATGGTGTATTTATTTTGTACCAACTTTGTAAATTCTAAGTCTTAGAAGCTCATGAATTATATTACCAATCCTTGGGAGCTTGAATAGAAATCCAGTCTTGATACTCATTTGCTCTTATTATTCTCATATGAGTTGTGTTGAATGTTGCGTGGCTTACTTAGCGGGATGGGTTAGGTTACATCACGACTATTTGGATTTTAGATCATGGCAAATTAGTATCAGATCTCTATGTTCATAGGTTCTACGAGTCATGAGAAAATATTTCGTAGTCTTGCGGATTTGGTAGGATGAAGTCCATATCTATCTTCGAGAGGCTACATGACACGTAGAAAAATTTCTCATCTATCTTTCCTTATCGCCCGATATTGATTCAGCTCAAAGCGTATTTTTTTAAAATCCTTCTACTAACTCGTACGTGATGTTGAGCACTCTGTATCAGTTATGAATTGATGGCCTGTGATGTCATGGATGAGGTACGAGATGTGTTCTCTGTGTTATGGTGTTGGGCCAGTCTGGAGTACTTGAGGCCAGGTTTTGACCGTAGCTTGGACTCGATGGTTCTGGTTGTGTGAGTATGTGCGTTTGGACTAATATGCCCAATAGTATCTCTAAGGGTGGATTGATGGCTCGGTGAGTGGTTGGATAGCTGTATGATGAGTATGGTGTGACTGCAAGATGTATTCAGATGGATTGGATGTGATGAGAAAAGTTTTTTTGAAGTATATTCTTATGTCTTGTTGACGAATTTAGACTCGGGAAGATTAAGTGATCATAGAGTGATTGTGACTATGATGGGGTCATAGAAGGGTGCCAGTTAGGTCTAAGTAGGTGGGTTATCTCCTGCAGAATGTTCTGAGGTTCTGTGATCCCTATGATGTATCTGTGGAGAATTTTTCTTTTGTTGGTGGGTTATATGTTCTGTAATTGGATTTGGATCACTTGAGGAGGTTGGCTCGACTATCATAAGAATGAATATGCATTTATCAGAAGATTTAAGGTATTTTATGATTTGTGATACATGAGTTCATGAAAGGTTTTGTTGCATTGTTGTACGGGATTATGTAGTAATGAAGTAAGGGTATTGTGGGTTATCATATGTTGTGATCTATGGCCTTAAGCCAAGTGGGAGGATACTATTCATGATCAGATTGCATGGTCATGTGTTATGTCGGTTTTAGTGTGAGGCATACATGTAAATCAATTATGACTTCAAGAGGTTGATTTCAAGAATGACTCGAGTAAGGAAGTTTCTGGGTGCATGATATGTTACACTTTATAGATAAAGAAATCTTGGAATGATTTGGGTATGTTATTCTTGATGAATGTAATGTGCTAAGAAAAGGGAGTCACTAGGTTGCTTTAAGGTGGGGTAACTTCTTTAGGGTTTTTGGTTTACTAATGGAGCACAGGTCGTTCAGCTTGTTTTGGTGGTGCATTTGAGATTAGAATAGGGTGGATGACTCTTGAGAAGGTTCAAATGGGTTCAAGATTCATATGTGTCATTTAAGGAATTTCCGAATGTGTAAATTGCAAAGATTTGAGATTTACATTGGATAGTGTCGGGACTCACGATATATTGGTATCATTATAGATTCTACGTTTCAATATCATAGAGGTAAAAGAAACAGCGTCAGATTCACATAAGGTCTCTTCCGAGTGGGTATCTCGAATGTTGTATTTTGAACACCTAAGAGGGTATATAGTGGCTTATGGGATTTAGAATGACGAGGTTTTATGCTAGGATATCTTGTAGCGAGCTTTGGAATAAGGATCGTAGTGTACTGGCAAGGAGAAGTATTTACTTAAAGACAATTCAGAAGGAACACAGAGAAATATGACATCTTGGTGGTATATTGGATCAACATGGTAACGGATATGATGGGTTCTTTTGGTTCTTATGACGTGGTGAGATTTTACAGATTTTTTGTGGCAATACTCTAGGGTTTAGCGACTTGCATGACTTGGTTGAGTTAGAGGGATTTAGTTCTGATTGTGTCACGACCCAAAATCCTATCTTAGGTCGTGATAGCGCCCAACAACGGGGTCAGGCAAGCAAACACTCAATTTACTAAGGGTTCTTTCTTATTAGATTAAACATTTCAACATATACTCAGTTTTTAAAACTTAAAACATGAATCGACAAGGATAATTAGCCAGTTTTTAATCAAAAGCAGTAATGAAGAGGCGTGAGCCAATATATATATACAAACCCGAAATCCATAATAACTATCATGTGTGTGCCAGGAACTAGTGTCACAAGTCCTACAGGCATGCTAACAAAATATACAAAAGATATAATATACAGTCCCACTGTCTGAAGGAAATAGACGGGAAATAAGCAAAAGAAACCCCATGGTGCTGCCGGAGATCGCCAGGAGAAAGTAGCTCACCGTGAAGTCAGGTGTCACGACCCAAACCCCGATCCAGTCGTGATGACGCCTCTCATGAAGACAAGGCTAGCCAACTAACCCATTTCGCCTTTTCAGAATAGTTAATATTAATAAACAGTTTTAGTATGATTAGATAACCACAAACTAAGCAAAAGATTTCTTTATAAAGTGCGGAATACAGCCCAAACACAGCCTGATACCGGGGTGTCACAAGTCACGAGCATCTATTAGAGTATAAATACAACTATAAGGTCTGAAATGTACAAACAGGACTGATGAAAGAAAAGGGAGAAAAGCGATGCTGCGAACGCTGGCAGCCACCTAGCTAAACTCCGATGACTCAGCCTCCGATCAGCTCAAAACCCGCTACCGGGTGAATAAATACCTGCATCTGCACACGAGGTGTAGGGAGTAAAGTGAGTACTCCAACTCAGTGAGTAATAAAGGTAAATAACAACTGAGCAGTAAGAAATCACGTAAAGCAAACCATCATGCTGTATAGAAGCAATGTAAAACCCTTTGAGAAAAGTAGTAAAGCTGTGAAATATTTAGAAATATCTTAGCTCAGTTTAAACCTCTTTTGAAAATGAATTTTTCAACAGTTATGCAATGAATGCAAAACAGTTAGTGCCAATAAGCACAGAAAATCCGCCCCTCGGGCACAAATACCACAATATAACAGGTAAAATGACAAGTAAATATGAAAGATGACCACATAAAGGTTCGCCCCTCGGGCAATATCTCAGAACAGTACCAGCCCCTCGGGCTCACTCTCAAAATAGTATCATCCCCTCGGGCTCACTCTCAGAACAATATCAGCCCCTCGGGCTCACTCTCAGAACAATGGGTACCCGCGCTCACTATGGGTGTGTAGACTCCGGAGGGTCCCCTTACGGCCCAAGCGCTATATCAAGCCACCTCGTGGCATAATCTCTCGACACTCGGCCTCACATCACTCGGCACTCAACCTCACATCACTCAAGCCACCTCGTGGCGTACAAAAGTATCTCAGGCCCTCGGCCTCATATCACTCAGTACATCCTCACATATGGCCCTCGGCCTCACTCAGTCCAAAAATCATCACAAGCCCCTCGGGCATTAGTAAAACAGTATTTCTCATCCCGAAACATCATTTAGAAATATCATTTAAGTTTCAAATTTGAGTAAAAGTGGCTGAGTTTGTAAAACAGTAGATATCAATAGGACTGAGTTCAAGTAATAAGTCAAAATAGTGAGGAAATGGTGATAAAAATCCCCGAAGGGTTCAAATAATTGGCACGAAGCCCAAATATGGCAATCAGCCCAACTCATGATGATAACAAATAAATTCCAGTCAAATACGCGGTACAATCATCAATCGGGATGGACCGAGTCACAATCCCCAGTAGTAAACGACCCCACGCTGATCATCGAGTGTGTGTCTCACCTCAATATAGCACTACGATGTACAATCTGGGGTTTCAAACCCTGATGATATCATTTACAATCATTACTCACCTCGATCCGGTCTAAACTCTAGCCCGCAATGCCTTGCCCGCACGAATCGACCTCCGAATGCTTCAAATCTAGCCACAATCAGTACATAATCATTAAAATATGCTAAGGGATCGAAGCCCACTCGAAAGTATCCAATTTAACATCAAAATCCCGAAATTGCTCAAACCCGGCCCCCAGGCCCACGCTTCGGAATTCGACGAAACTCACAAAATCCGACAACCCATTCAACCACGAGTCCAACCATACCAAAATTACTAAATTCCGATAACAATTCGGCCTCCAAATCTTCAAATCTTATTTTCAAATCCCTAGGTCCCAAATTCTCAATTTACACCTCAAAAACATGTATTATAGTAGGATTATTCGATGGTAATTTAATATTATGGAGTAGAAATGATCACAAGTGACTTACCTCAAGATTTCCCATGATTTCTTGCTAAAAAATTGCCCCAAGCCGTGTTCTTTCACCAAAAAAACGTGAAAATGAGCAAAGAAAAACCAGAACAGCATTAATAACCCGATTCTGGTCGCTAAAAGACCCATTCCCGTCGCTAAAAGTGCGCACCAGATCCTGCTGCACCAGCAATATTTATTTTCACTAAAAAGGCTCTAACTCCACCATACGAACTCGGAATTTGATGATTCTTATTCCTATTAGTCACAAATAATGATACGAACATAGTCCTTCAATCGAAACTCAATTCGGAGCTCGTTTGCTCAGTGCGATATCCATTTCGCTCGTTAAACAATTAACTCATAATTCGCGTCAAAAACTCAATCGCGACTTGATGAAATTAGACCAAACTCTCCAGATCACTCCTATAATTCATTATAAAAATTCCAGAAGTCTCAAAATCAATTTTCGATCTCTAGAACTAAAAATGGACCTTTGGATCATTACGTGCTTATAATCAAAACGCCAAAATCTTCCAAAAACTCTTCCAAAACATATCCGAGCCTCATGGGACCCTGACTAAACATGCCAACACACCCCATAACATAATTCAAACTTGTTCCAACCTTAGGAACGCTCAAAACAACATCAAAACATCAAATTACTCTAGGATTCAAGCCTAAGAATTCCAAAACTTCCGAATTCCGAATTCGATCAAAAAGTCTATCAAACCTCGTCTGAATGACCTGAAATTTTGCACACACATCAAAAATGACACAATGGACCTACTCCCATTTTTGGAATTCCATTCTGACCTCGATATCAAAATCTCACCAATCAACCGGAAAACGCCAAAATGTCAATTTCGCCAATTCAAGCCTAAACCTTCCACGGACTTCCAAAATCCATTCGGATCACGCTTCTAAGTCCCAAATCACCTAACAGAGATAACCAAACCATAAAAATTCCAATCCGTGATAAAATACAAACAAGTCAAATCTTGGTCAAACCTTTCAAATTTCAAGCTTCAACTGAGAACCTTCTTCCAAATTCATTATGATTAACCTGAAACCCAACACAAACGATTTACATAAGTCATAATACACCACACGGGGCAAGTCATGTCCAAGAACTGGCGAGCGAAGTGCAAAAGCTCAAAATGACCGGTCGGGTCGTCACATCAGGCCCGTCTATAATAAAAATCAAGCTCCGGTCCGACAACCAGATGCACCAGCCTTAGAACCTCTACAATTAAGTACAGAAGCATATCATGAGTACATAAATATATATGTACCCAGTGAGTATCCCGCCTAACCTCGAAGAGGTAGTGACGAGAGGTCGAATCTGTCAAATCAATGTCCATGAATTTAATAACAAATAAATCATGCGCATGCAGGGTGAGGACAACTGGCCAGAGTCATGAGATAGTCATGTCCGTGCATTGCCGAGGGTCGAACGGCCCGAACCATAAGTGCGCCTTTCCATAAAGTACTCACATCTATGCACTGTCGAGGATCAAACGGCCCGAACCAAAAGTGTATCTCTTAATCCGCCGTGACGTACGGCCCGTTCCCATAAGAGTGGGGGAAATCACACTCCGCTCGCGGAATGTAAATTTCAAAGCGGTCACATGCACACACATTATTCCTTTTTAAATTACTTTTCAGTGAACAATTCCTTACAAGTTCTTTCAAATTCCATGAACTCAGGGAAATAAGCCGCATGTAAAATTTAATTTATTAATCATATAGTTCATATCAAGTAAAACACAAGGCATGATGTGGGCCTAACTACCCGGACATAATAGTAATAGCCGCTACGTACGGTCTCTCGTCACTTTGTACGTACGTAGCCCCCACAATTATCACATATAGCATTTGAATCACCTAGGGGGACAGTTCCCTCTTACAACGTTAGAAAAGAGACTCACCTCGTGTCGAATCTACTCCCCAGACCAAGAACGCGCCCGAAACTCCGAACTCTACACCCGAGGACTCGAAACTAGCCAAATGTTATACAAATACATAAATTTATGCTCAAAGTATGGAAATTCTCCTATTTATTTAGTAAATTCATCATTCTTGAAGAAATCCCAAAATTCACCCCGGGCTCGCACGCTCGGATTCCGAAAATTCACGAAGGAATCACTCACCCATAACCTAAGGATCGTTAATACATCATTTTTACTTGATTTCATAGCTAATTGACGGGTAATTCTCTAAATTCCCGAAAGCCCTAGGTTACTACCCAATTCTTGATTTTTACTAATTAAGAAGGTTAACTTAACTAAGAATTCATGAATTAAACCAACTTTGGGATAGAATTTACTTACCTCTCAGTGGTTGGGTCGTGGAGCCCCTTTCCCAAGATCTCAAAGTGTTTTAATGGAGGAAGGAATGAAGAAAACAATGAAGAATCCTGTATTTAAGAAACACACTGCCTGACAGTGGTTCCGCACCTGCGGCTCAAGGACCGCACATGCGAGCAAAGGCTCGCACCTGCGGAAATGGACGAGGAACCCTGGGCTCGCACCTGCGGAGAGGAGACCACACCTGCGGAAATGAGCTGCCCACTAGGGGATCTCACCTTCGAGGCTGGGACTGCAGGAGCGGTCCCGCACCTGCGACTGGCCAACCGCACCTGTGGTCATACCAGAATAGGTGCACCAGCAACTATTTCAGTTGGTTTTTGGCCTCGTGTGGTGTCTGGGAGGCCACTGGGCCCACCCGAGCCCCCGTCCAAATATACCAACAAGTCCCAAATCCTACTACAGACTCCCTCGAGCCTTCGGACCACTCAAAACAACGCTAAAACTCAAAATCACATCCCAAAACCCCTAGAATCATAACTTAAGAACTTCAAGTTCGGACCTTGATAACACAAAAACACGTCCCAAACCACAAAGAGGAACTTAAGGAACTCTTATTTCAATATTGGGCGGTGAAACGGTCCCGGGTCATCCAAAACCCATTCCGAACATACGCCCAAGTCCAAAATCATCATACAAAGCTACTGGAACCAAGTGTTAAAGGCCAACCTTAAGGAACCAAGCGTTCCTATAGCACTCTAAGCACTTCCGAAACCCGAACCACCCGCCCCCGCAAGTCATAAATCAAAATAAGCCGTTATGGGAAGTTTCATTTAGGGGAACAGGGTCCGATAACGCAAAACGACTGGTCGGGTCGTTACATTCTCCACCTCTTAAACAAACTTTCATCTTCGAACGAGTCTAGAATCATACCTGAAGTGCTGAATAAGTGCGGATATCTGCTCCGCATGTCCTCTTCGGACTCCCAGGTCGCTTCCTCGGCTGGTTGGCCCCTTCACTGGACCTTCAATGCAGAAACTCTCTTGGACCTCAACTGGCGATCCTGCCTATCAGTAATAGCAACTGGCTCCTCCTCGTAGCCCAACCTCTCATCCAACTGAATAGTGTTGAAATCAACCACGTGAGAGATGTCGGTGTGGTACCTCCGGAGCATGGATACATGAAAGTCCGGATCAACTCCTGATAAACTGGGAGGTAAGTCTAGCTCATAAGCAACCTCCCCAACTCGCCTCAACACCTCGAAGGGACCTATAAACCTCGGGCTCAGTTTGCCCTTCTTCCCAAACCTCATAATACACTTCATCAGCGAGACCTTCAACAAAACCTTGTCTCCCTCGATAATTGATACATCACACGCCTTTTGATCTGCGTAACTCTTCTGTCTGGACTGTGCTGTGCGAAGCCTCTCCTGAATCAACTTCACCCTCTCCAAAACATCCCTCACCAGGTCGGTACCATATAAATTAGCCTCACCAGGCTCAAACCATCCGATAGGAGAACGACATCACCGGCCCTACAAAGCATCAATGTGGCCATCTCGATGCTGGACTGGTAACTATTATCATAAGAAAACTCGACCAAAGGCAAGAACTAGTCCAACTTCAATCACACATGCCTTGAGCATGTCCTCCAATATCTGAAATGTACGCTCCGACTGGACATCAGTCTGAGGGTGAAATGCTGTGCTGAGATCTATCTGGGTGCCCATCTCACTATGCAATGCTCTCCAGAAGTGAAAGGTGAACTGAGGATCTCGATCTGATATAATGGACACCGGCTCACCGTGCAACCGGACTATCTCCCGAATGTAGATCTCGGCTAACCTATCATAATTATAAGTAGTTGTTACTGGAATGAAATGCACCGATTTGGTCAATCTATCCAAAATGACCCAAACCGCGTCAACCTTCTGCAAAGTCCGAGGCAACCCAACCACGAAGTCCATAGTGATGCACTCCTATTTCCACTCAGGAATGGGCATCTGCTGAAGTAGGCCCCCTGGCCTCTAGTGCTCATACTTCACCTGTTGGCAATTAAGACACCTAGTCACATACTCCAGATGTCCCTCTTCATCCGCCTCCACCAGTAATGCTGCTTCAAATCACGATACATTTTCGTAGCACCAGGATGAACAGAATACCGAGAGCTGTGTGCCTCCTCTAGAATCATCTCCCTCAATCCATCAACATTAGGAACACATAAGCGGCCCTGAAGTCGCAGAACACCATCCTCTCCAATAGTAACCTCCTTGGCCCTACACTGAACCACTGTCTCCCGTAGCTCTTCCAAACATGGATCATCATACTGCCGAGCCTTAATCTCCCCAAATAACAAAGACTGAGCAACCACATGTGATAAAACTCGACGAGGCTCTGAAAGGACTAATATCACCAGGCGGTGGCCAAGGACTGTATGTCCAAGGCTAGAGGTCTCTCCTCTACTGCAATATAAGCCAAGCTACCCATACTCTCCGCCTTCCTGCTCAAAGCATCCTCTACCACATTTTCCTTGCCCGAGTGATAAAGAATGGTGATATCATAATCCTTCAACAACTCAAGCCATATGCGCTGCCTCAAATTAAGATCCCTCTACTTGAACTAGTGTTGCAAGCTACGGTGGTCTATATAAACCTCACAGGACACTCCATACAAGTAGTGCCTCAAAATCTTAAGAGCATGAATAATCACCGCCAACTCCAAATCGTGCACATGATAATTCTTCTCATGAACCTTCAGCTGGCGCGAAGCATAAACAATAAATCTCCCTTCTTGCATCAACACACACCCCAAGCCAACGCGCGAAGCATCGCAATATAGTGTATATATCCCAGAACCGGAAGGCAATACTAGAACTGGTGCTGAGGTCAATGCTGTCTTGAGCTTCTGAAAGCTCGCCTCACACTTGTCAGACCATCGGAATGAGGCATTCTTCTAAGTCAATCTGGTCAATGGAGTTGCAATAGAAGAGAACCCCTCCACAAATCGGCGATAATAGCCTGCTTGGCCCAAAAATCTCCTAATCTCTGCAGCTGAAGTAGGACGCAACCAACTCTGAACTGCCTCGATCTTCTGAGGATCAACCCTGATACCCTCTCCAGATGCCACATGCCCCAGGAATGCTGCGGAATCCAATCAGAACTCACACTTGGAGAACTTAGCATATAGCATTCTGTTCCCGCAAGGTCTGGAGCACAACCCTCAAATGCTGCTCGTGCTCACCCAGGCTACATGAGTAAATCAAGATGTAATCTATGAAGACAAGGACAAAGGAATCAATATACGGCCTGAACACCCTATTCATCAAGTCCATGAATTTTGCTAGGGCATTAGTCAAGCCAAAGGACATCACTAGGAACTCATAATGGCCATATCTCGTATGAAAAGCAGTCTTCGGAGCATCTGAAGCCCGAATCTTCAACTGATGATATCCCGATCTCAAATCAATCTTAGAAAACACACGAGCACCCTGCAACTGGTCAAACAAATCAACGGTGCATGGCAAAGGATACTTGTTCTTAATGGTAACCTTGTTCAACTGGCGGTAATCAATACACATCAGCATGGACCCATCCTTCTTCTTCACAAATATAACTGGAGCACCCCACGGCGATACACTCGGTCTGATGAACCCCTTAGCTAACAACTCCTCAAGCTTCTCCTTCAACTCCTTCAATTCCTTCGGAGCCATATGGTACGGAGGAATAGATATAAGCTGGGTGTCTGGAGCTAAATCAATGCAAAAATCAATATCATGGTCCGGAGGCATGCGTGGAATGTTTGAAGGAAATACATCAGCAAACTCTCGAACCACTGGAATTGAATCAATCGTCGGAGACTCGACAGTGGTGTCCCGCACATAAGAAAAATAGGTCAGACAACCCTTCTCGACCATATGCCGAGCCTTCATGAATGAAATAACCCGGCTGGCTGCACTAACTGAGGAACCTCTCCACTCCAGCCTAGGCGACTCAGTCATGGCTAAAGTAACCATATTGGCATGGAAATCTAGCACGGCATGATAAAGAGATATCTAATCCATGCCTAGAATAATATCAAAATCAACCATGTCAAGCAATAAAAGGTCCGCTCTGGTCTCGAACCCACCGAAGGTGATCACACAAGACCGATAAATCCGGTCTACCACCATAGAACCGTCCACAGGAGTGGACACATATATCGGATAACCCAAGGACTCGCGAGGAGCATCCAGAAAATGAACAAATAATGCTGAAACATATAAATAGGTGGATCCTGGATCAAATAATATCGAAGCCGCTCTACCACATACTGATATAATACCTTTGATCACGGCGTCTGAGGCCACTGTATCTGATATGTACGGAATGGCATAGAATATAGCTGGAGTATCGGAAGGCTGAGCTCCACCAGAGTGAACAGGAGCTGCCTGACCTCCCCCTGACTGGCCTCCACCTCTAGGACAACCCCTGCCGACCTGTCCTCCACCTCTAGGTGGCCGAACTGCTGGTGTCGGACCCATCGGTTGATAACTCTGTTGTACGGCCTTGCCCCGAAACCTGGGACATTGCCTCCTCATATGACCTGGCTCTCCACACTTATAACAACTCCCAGGTACCATAGTCTGCTGCCCCGAAGAAGAACCCTGAATGGCCGGAGGGCGATGTTCCTCTGGCATAGCACTGAAGTAGGGGTCGGAGGATCTCGGATGACTGGGATAACCACTGGGTGAACTCTAAATGGCTGGAGGATGGTAGGAATGCTCTGGCATGGCACTAAAATGAGGCCTCACTGAAACACCTCGGGGAGGTGGTGAAGGTGTTGAATATAAAGGCCTGCTGGGATGACCACTGCTAAACTGACCTCTGCCCCTAGCTGGGGCACCTCTGAAATCTCCAGATAATCTAGCCCTCTTGTGTTACAGCCCCTGCTCCCTGCTCCTCGACCGGTACCCCTCGAACCTGGGAGAAATCTCTACCACGAGCTGATAAGGAGTACTCATCTCCACCTCTCGGTCCATGGTGGCCCTAATACATGGATGTAACCCAACCACAAATCTCCGCACCCTCTCTGCATCAGTAGGTAGTATCATGAGTGCATCGCGAGACAACTCTGAAAATCTGGCCTCATAATCTGTCACTGACATCTGTCCCTACTCTAGCCGCTCAAACTGATACCGCAGCTCTTCCCTCTCAGAGGGTAGGGTATATCTATCCAGAAACATCTGTGTGAACTGCTCCCAAGTGACCGGAGGAGAATCTGCTGGTCTGCTGAGAATATAGGACTACCACCACCTACGAGATCTGCCCTCCAACTGAAAGGTAGTGAAATCCACTCCATGGGACACTAGTATCCTCATGTTGTGCAGCCTGTCCTTGCACCTATCCAAAACCTAGGCATCCTCGCCTCGTTCACCCCCAAATACTGGATGGTGCGATCGAGTCCATCTATCCAGTAGCTTCTGCGGATCGCCGTCCGCAACTGATTTGGGCTCTGGTGCTGCTGCAACAGGCTGGACCCCACCCACGGGCAGTGTACCTGGGGTATGATGTAATGTTGCTGTCTGACCTGCAGCCTGGGCAGGAGGGGTCTAGAATCCCTGTCGTGCCCCCCCCCCCCCCCCCNTCGGGTTCATGACATTCTGGACAACTCCTTAAAGGAAGAGGTTTAAGAAAGAGTCGCCACCTAACGATTTTGTGGTGCGTTAGTGCACCTACTGTAGAACTCATGAACTAGTTGCTTTACCAGAGATTGGATAAGGGCTTGAAATTATCCTAAGATAAAGGTGTTAGGAATCCCTCAAGATCCACAACTGTGAGTCCCAGCCAAGAAGTTTTGTGAATTTGGACAGTAAACAAATAGCAAGTAAGGTTCATATAAAAGGGGATTTCAAACAAGTACGAAAGTCTTTAAAGGTTTTGGGAAAACATTAGAGTAAAACATTTGAAAAAGAATTGTCCTAGGTTTAAAATAATATGGATCACACCCATGCAATACCTGGTAATCACTCCTCGAAGAGGGGCTACACGTGGTATTAGCGCACCGGTCATCATATTTGTATTCTACCCTTCCCACCTCGTAGAGGTTATTTAAAGAAGCACGTGTTGGTCACGAAAGCTTATTGCGTGCTATTACCCATCCCATTCTATAAGTCCTTGAGGGTGTTTAGGACTACTAATCCTAGAAGGAGAGTACTAAGCTGAACCCCTAGGTTCAAAGGATAAAATTCTAAGCGACGAGTAGAAAAATAGTTAGGACTTACACATATGGGATACACATAACAAACATATGGCTCAAGTACCCTTCCGCAAGTAAGGCATGTAAATAGCACGTCTCAAACACTAAGAAGGTCTCAGATTTAGAACCTAAGCAAGAATTCTAGGTGTGAAGACAGTAGCAAACAACAGGGTTTGGGTGAGTTTCAGAAAAAGAATGCATGACTGATTTTAAAACCATTGGTTAATAGACAGTGTACAAAAAATAGTTTTGATTTTGACCAACATCTGTGCCTAAGGTTTGACTAGGCGTCTGAACATATGTTGATTACTATTTTAAGACACAGGTGGAGTTCAGGTCCTTAAACAGACATGTGATGAGAAAAATGCAGATCATATAGGCATTGTATCTAAGAATGCAAGCAAGATATCAGTTTGGGTTTGAAAGTGCAGGAAAACGTTTTCAACCATTTGGAACATATTTTATGCGAGGTTATTATCTATGTGGATGATACAGGGGGCTTGATTGCACTTAATTATTGAACCTAATACATATTGTTCTAGGTGTTCAATAAAGTACTTAACACGAAACCTTAAATAAATACATGCGGAAAATAGATCCCTAAGGTAATATGGCCTCTAATGATAATTCGATTATTATCCTAAGCAGGATATCTAGATGAATACGCATGCAGAAAACAGTATTTTAAGACAATTATTATTCGAACAAGACCAGGATTTCTGAATGAAGCAACAGTAATTATAACAGGTATTAGCATGATTTTCCTACGCGAGCATGCATGTGGTGAGATGTAAACAAAAATATACCTAAGACATGATCTTTATTGCATGGTAGATATGTCCTAAACAAGGTTTCTATTGTGCACAGAGATAAAATAAATTCTAAGACATGATTTCTACCCAAAAATTACACTAGGCATGCATGGCCCCACCCTTTCACTATCCAGCCCCAAATATTCGTTTGCAGATTATTACATGCCAAGAATAACGAATTACACAACTGAATAAAGGCAAATCAAGAAGCTATACTATAGAGAGCCTGCCAGTAGGCCCAAGTACCAGATCGAACATGCCATATGCCATGACCCTTTCAACCCAAGTGTGTCATAGTCTCTAAGGACCTCATAGGATCCTGGACAGTGCTCACACTTGGGTACCCTAGCCAAGGATGAGTAAGTGAAGTGTGGAGTGCCAACCTTGTGTGTCAGAGTTCAATGGGTACTCAGAGGTCCCCAAGGCAGTGCTCACACGAAGGGGGCTGAGCCTAGAGTCTAAGAGTAGTGGGAAGTGCTTAGAGTTTTAAAAGAGAATTGGAGTTTGAAAAGAGTTTGAAGTAACAGTTTAGAAATATAACTTCAGAGGACAGTGTAAGAGTTTATGAAAACCAGTTTTCAAAAGGAAAGAAGCAAGCCAACCACAACTCGGCAAAGATGCAGAGTGTAAGAGACAAACACAAACAAGGATAGGGAGTTGGGGACAAATAATTCACATGGTAGCAGTAGAATAGAGTTATAGGTTTTCCAACAATTATCACATAATTATCATAAAACATCACATATCAAGNCAGTAGTCACTTGAGACAGGAAAATGATAATCACATAGATAAAATAGGCATGCTGACCCCATGGGATTCGAACATGGTTATAGCAAATCATAAAAGGTAAAGCATGAGACATCTTATACCAAAAGGGAAGGGGGAAATCATAGAAGCATGCTAGTTACATGGTAGGCAATAGAACCATAAAATAAAGCACAAAAGGAACAACAAGTATATTAACATGAATTGAAACATATTGTGTTGGGAATTTGTAAACTTAAATTAGGAACATACCAGTCAAGGGTATAGAACATCAAAGTGCAAAGAGATAGAGCAACAAACAACAGTATACAGGACAAAGAGAGCAGCAATAGAACAATAGTATGCAGAATGAGAGTGCTACAGTAGAACAATAGTATGCATAATGAGAGTGCTACAGTAGGACAATAGTATGCAGGAGCACAAGAGCAATAGAGATTACTCAGTCTTGGCTTTCAGCCGACTAAGTAGTCAAAAATAGATGTAAAGAGAAAGAAGTGTATGAAAGCACAGAAAAGTTCAGAGCAATTTCTGTGTGTCAGTGCTCTCAATGTCAGTGTGTGTGTGAATTTCAGTGTGTTTGTGAAGAGGGAAGACATGTCTTTATATAGTTTTGAAAATGAGTAGTGCATAGGCAAATTATGGAAATAACAATCAATCAACACCAATTAAGACGAATTGGACTCCTTTAATTAAGGAGTCTAGTTCAAACGGTATAGTCAAGGTAA
The DNA here is from genome assembly GCA_005239505.1 of Nicotiana paniculata. NCBI lineage: Eukaryota > Viridiplantae > Streptophyta > Magnoliopsida > Solanales > Solanaceae > Nicotiana > Nicotiana paniculata. The sequence goes on from ML343416.1 coordinate 48,340, forward strand.
AATAAGGAAAAGAAATAAGTCTAATAGGACTGATTTAGTCAAAATTAGGACAAGGAAATCACATAGAACGTAATAAAAGCCAAATACATAGTATATAATTAAGAAAAGTTGAACTAACATTATATTTATAAAGTAAATTAGGGTATCAGTTTTGAAATCAATTGAAAGAATCTCGGATGTAATTAAAATTACAGGGAATCCAACATAGTTAAGGAAAGTATCACATAAGTATGGAAAGAATTCAAAAAATTGGTACAGAATTATTGAGGACATACACAATATCATCTATTCACGGAAAACATCATAGGCTTAGGGATTTTACACAAAATCAGTATAAAATCAATAGGTAAATAATCAATAAGGTAAATGGTCGAATTTATTAAGCATTTAAACAACAATCATTGATCAACACAAAGTAATGCTCATAGAACAGCAGGAAATTAGAGGTCACAGCAATGGATTAAAACAAGAGTCACAAAGAACACACGAATACACATAGTTAAGTGATAAAGGTCAACCTAGAACCTTAGGGTTTAAATAATAACAGTTCAGACAACAAGAAATCATGAGACATTCGTTCAAACACAGTAGAGATAGCTAATAATCAAAGAAGAACTGTTTTGAAAATAGGGTCAAGAAACCCTAGTTTTTGAAGGTCTTAGAAAATGTATTTTTCCGGGGAAAAACATAGAAAAGCTTCATGATATTGTAAATATAGAACAAATATTAAAGGAGAAACCAAAATATAGAAGATTAGGGTTTTGTGGAACCCAGAAAGAGGGCAAACCTCATGAATGGCCTCGATTTAGGCCAATGAGACTGCAATACTTACTCAAACGACGGGGGAAAGGCCGGAAAGTGGAAAGAGGCTCAAAGGAGGTGAGTGAGCCGCTCCAGGTTCATCTGAAGAACTCAAGATATCACTGAGTAGGTGAGAGACAAGCAGATGGCCAGGAGGTGGTAGA
>ML343419.1:0-14646 GCA_005239505.1 Nicotiana paniculata
AACTATCAATTACTAACAATGTGTTGTAAACAATGATGATAAAGGTCTAAGGTTATGGTTTCCTCCGTTGGTGAACTTACTTCTCGGTTACTTCTTATAGTTTGATTAGTTGTCTCTATCAATCATGAAAACTCTAGCTACCATAAATCTCTCTCAAGTAATTATGATAATTTACTAGACGCACTCTCTCAAGTTACGCTAGCTAGATTGCATTACAGTTCACTTTAGATTGCACCCGTGGTATCGTTATCTCTAATCCAACCTCTAAACCCTCGGTTATGACTTTAGTTTATACTCTGGGAGTGATGTTGTTCAAACAAATACCTAAATATGCACTCTCTCTCAAGTAGATACATANAAAACCCTAGATTAAAGAAGTTAGCTAGACATGTTCATAAGAATCAAACTCAAAATAACTTGCATAATTGAACTACAAAGTAATGAATAAAAGATGTAAAAATCAATATTTTGTCACTTCAATGGTTTTCTCTCTTTGAATCCTTGTAATCCTTCAAATCCTCCGTATGCCTTCCGAATCTTCTTCCAAGTTGTGTTTACGGGGTCTATTTATATGTTTAGGACGAACCCTAAACGTGTAGGAGACTTCTATTCCAACCCGGAAACACTTAAACTCGTCAAAACTCGGAATTGACCGAACTTGGGACTTGGCGTTTGGGCCCTAACGCCTGGCTAACGCTAGGCTAAGGCTGGCGTTTGGACCCTAACGCCTGGCTAACGCCAGGCTAAGGCTGGCGTTTGGACTCTAACGCCTGGCTAACGCCAGGCAGGGTCATGCGTTTGGGCTCTGGCGCCCGACTATAGCCCGGTGCACTCCTCCTCGCCTCTTAAGCGTATTTTCGATGTACTTGCATCCATTTAGCTCGGTTTCCATCTCCAATTCACCTGCACATGAAATAAACTCTATTATGCACATAAAAAGTGTATTTTATCACTAACGCACATAAAATGTAGGGCATATAACATGTAAAACTATGAATTCTAGCCTCGCATCAGTGATGTCGTGCCGTTTCTATTGATTTATTGTGAGGATGAGAGTAAAAGCACGAAGAGTGATGCCGTGCCACTTCTATTGATTTATTGTGAGGATGAGAGTAAAAGCACAAGGGTGATGCCGTGCATTCTATTTACTATTTGGTGAGGATGAGAGTAAAATCACGAAGGGTGATGCCGTGCACTTGTTTTTGTGATGTTACTTCTGTTGTTTAAATTGATATCAAATTTGTTGCTCTACTTCGTTATTTCCATTGTTTGATATTTCCTCCCCTCAGCATGTTCCCCTTTCTTTGTATTTAGCTGCTTATTTCTTGTTGTTATTATTTTCTCTGTATATGATTAAATTGCACAGGTTTAGTTGGTTGTCGTGTCCTAGCCTCGTCACTACTTCGCCGAGGTTAGGCTCGACACTTACTCAGTACATGTGTTCGGTTGTACTGATGCTGCACTCTGAACTTTTATGCAGATCTCGGTACATGACTCTACAGACCTTAAAGTAAGGAGGCTGCCTTCAGCCCTTTTGAAGATTCCGAGGTAGTCCTGCAGGCGTCCACAGGCCTTGGCGTCCCCTCCTACTTTATTTCCACTCCGTTCTTCTTTGTTTTGAGACAAATATATTTATTTTGTTCAGACCTTTATATGTAGTATTCATAGACAGTCCGTGAAGTTGTAGCACCAAATTCTGGGTTTAGTATTATGAATTTCGTAATGGCATTTAATCAAGTTGTTAGACTTTTTTTTCTCTCGCACTTTTATTTCCGTTGATTTTTACATCACTTGTTATTCGTTAAAAATAAATGAATAAGGTAAATAAACATTAACGTTGGCTTGCCTAGCGAGTTCAATGTTAGGCGCCATCACGGTCCCGATAGTGAGAAATTCGGGTCGTGACATTATGTCGATACTGTTTGGACCCATAGTGGTCATTATTACTGTCATCTCACTTATTTTATTGATATTTCGTACTCATTCATATCCATGCATTCATACCATATCTCAGTCTCAGTTATTATTTATTGATACATCATATGATTGTTGTCGGTCTAGTTTCATGACATTGTGATCCCGTGAGAGAGACTGGAGAGATCGATGACTGAGTGAGGCTGAGGGCCTGAGTGAGATTGATATTTTGGGATCGGGTTGCACGCCGCAACATGTCATATTGATTACATTTTATGGGATCGGACTGCATGCCGCAGTGATATAGCGCTTGGGCTGTAGGAGCCCCTCCAGAGTCTGCACACCCCTAATGAGCGCAGTAGATTATATGTATGTATATGAATCGGGTTGTATGCCGCAACAAGCTCTTATGGATATTCATATATGGATCGGGTTGCACGCCGCAATGGGCCTTATGTTCATATGTGGATCGGGTTACACGTCGCAACAGGTATTGTACAGTGCTGATTGATTAAGTGTGCTGAGCATTGAGCATAGTGAGAGAGAATGCGAGATAGTGAGATTGAGTACTCTGAGAGTGTGAGCACATGAGCCCATCATTGAGATGCATTGCATTTGACATACGTACTTGAGATACATGCTTAAAGATGCATTTTCTTCTGCCACCCGGTTTTGGTGTCAGTTATGGTTTTACCTCTATCTTGACAACTTTCGTCATGCTATCTGAAAATGAAACATCTTCCTTATTGTCGATAGGATTTTTGGAAAAAATCAGAGTTTTCAAACTTACTCGTATTTTTGCATTTTCCGTAAAAGATTTGGGTTTCACTGAGATACTTGAAAAGCATGGCTATTTTCTGGAACTGTGAACGAGCTGAGCATTTTATTTCTGAGATACCTCTTTTATTACTTGTACTATGTTGTTATGAACTGTTGTGAAATATTGGTATTGGACCCGACCTTTGTGTTAGCTCGTCACTGCTTTCAACCTAAGGTTAGGTCTGTTACTTACTGAGTACATGGGATCGATTGTACTCATACTACACTTCTGCACCTTGCATGCAGATGTTGGCTGCTGGTGTTGTTGTGTTCGATGGGAGTTGGATTGAAGATGTACCTGCGTCCCAGTTGTAGCTTCCTCTTGTTCGTAGTAGCCTTAGATCTATAAAACTGTGTTTATGTAATTTTCAAACAGATGATATATTTATTTCATTTCATCTTTGTAAACTCTATTCTTAGAAGCTCATGATTTGTACTACCAGTCATTGGAAAATGTATAGGATTCAGATATTTTCTTTTACTTAATTGTCTTATTAAATTTCATTGGAATTGGATAGTTATTAATTAGCTTACCTAGCGGGTTCGGTTAGGTGCCACCATGACTACTTGGATTTTGGATCGTGACAGAGAGATCGTCCTAGTAAAAATTGCACGGGGCGCCTTATTTGGTCGCCCCCATTTAACCTATACCCATTTTTTTTAAAACTTTTAACTTGTACCCACTTTTTAAATAACTTCAGCCCCCTTTCTCCTCCTTCATCTTCGTCTTCTTCTTCTTCTTTCTTCTGTTGTTGTTGGTGTTGCTATGGAACTTCAGTTCATGGGATGACTGCCATAAATATGTTTATCAAATTATTTAAAAACAAGTTATAAATAATGATGTTAGTTAGTAGACAAAAACTTAAGTTCTAGAGCTGAATTTCTCCAGTTACAAAACAAAAACTTCAGGTCTAGAGTTGAAGTTCGCCAGTTACAAAAACAAAAACTTCAGCAATTACAAGCAAAAACTTCATCAAATAGAGAACAAAACTTCAGCTACTATGCTTAAGTTCATCAATTACAAACAAAAACTTCAGCTCTAGAACTGAAGCTTGCTAGTTACAAAACAAAAACTTCAGCTCTAGAGCTGAAGTTCGCCAGTTACAACAACAAAAACTTCAGCTCTATAGCTGAAGTTCGCCAGTTACAAAAATAAGAACTCCAGTTACAAAAACAAAAACTTCAGCAATTACAAACAAAAACTTCATCAAATAGAGAATAAAACTTCAGCTACTATGCTTAAGTTCATCAATTACAAGAAAAAACTTCAGCACACTTGGTTCAACACACTTTCTACTTCAGGCCCGTGTACTAGAATGCTGAAGTTTTGCACGATTGCCTTTGCTACTTCAGCCCCGTATGCTGAAGTTATGTGAAAAATCGGGTACACTTGTAATTTGTTTTACAAAGGGGGCACAAGTTAAAATGTGACACAAAAAGCGGGTATAAATGCAAATGCGTCCTAAGCTAGAATAAAGGCCTCATGTTCCAGAATAGTGTCAGACCCAAGGCTAATTTATAATATAACAACAATACAATGGGAGGTTGATTACTGTTGATAGGTTTGGATCTCAGTGAATATAACGTGTGTATTTTCTAGACAAGTGATGAGACAAGAATCATCTGTTTAGAGATTGCAATTGTTTAAAGATTTTGTGGAACAAAATTATGTCTTGGTTGCAGCTAATGGCTACCCAGTGCAAATATGGGCTCAGATGTTCAACTGGATTGTATGTCATACAAAGAGAAGAACACAACCATCTAAGATTCTAAAATGGTATATGCATAATACAACCAAGCAATCTTAAAGGAGGAAATGGTAGAATTTTTGAAAGAGAAATTAGTGACCATGGAAAATTGCTAGAGAACTGGCATATAATTGCATAATCAGAGCCGTTGGGATCTTAAAAGTCTAATGCAGATACTTCACTTTTAACCTTGACTATTCCATTGACCAGTTGTACTGTATTTTTTTTTTGCCTGATTTAAGTAAGAGTAGCAATTTGTCATAGGTATAGAGATGTAGTTTTTTTTTTATTTGGGGTAGCTAGTAGTGGATGACTAAACTTGGTCTATAGTCATTCATTGGCAACTAATAAATATGTTTAATTGCCAAAAAATTAATTGGGGCGACGAGTAAAACTAGGAGGAGACTCATACTAGACATATGTGATGAAATGTGATCACTCGTAGATGGCAAAGTATTTTTTTCTTCTTCTTAGATTATTTCAATTCTTTACCCTTAGAAGCCATTTGTGCAATTTAAGTAAAAATAACATAATAATAAATAAATCAACATGTAATAATATAAAGCAATTTCTTCTGCATATTATAACGATTTAAAAAGAACAATAATAAGAAATGAAATAAGTCATAAAACACACAAACAACTTAATCTTCATAGTTATCATCATATTGATCATATTCACTTTCATCATCGCTTTTTTCATTTTCATCATATAATTCTTCATCCTCGCTTGCTTCATATTCATCACTTTAATCTCCATCCTCATTTTCCATGGATGTTCCTTCCTAATGCTCACTTTTATTTATTTAAGGACTGAAGGCTCGAATTCTTCATACAGGCCTTCACTATCTTGCAATTCACCTGCTAGTTCATCATCCACCATTGTTTCAACACTTGAAATGTAATTATAGTACGCTGCACCTAATGCATCCTTGACCTCAACTCTGTCCACGAGCTTTGTTTTTATCATTACCCGTCATGCAACCTTCTTCTTGCACAAAGGATAAGGTGCGTAATATATATATTTCATATTTTTTTGCTATGATAAATGAGTCATAGAGTCTATACCTCCTTGTGTTCTTTATTTAAATTATTTTATACAGAGGATGCACCTTTATACCTCTAGCAGGTGTTGGATCATATCATTTACAATGAAAGAGTACTAACTTTTTCTTCGGCCAACCAACACTATATTAGAGTTATAATATCTCTTGAAGCACACCATAATAATCAACATCATCATCAGATTTTACACACACGCAAATATTATTGGTTTTCTTGACCTTGGACAAATCTTTTATATGAACTTGTACTTATTGACAAAGTACTTAGACATCATTCTGACCATAGGGCTAGGTCCCCAAAACATGTCACGCAAAAATGGATCATTTATGCCATTATCTGAAATACGAACCTAGAGTGAACCAATAACACTTAATTAGAATTTAAAAAGTACGTACAACTAATAATAATCTGCATTGAAACAAACTTCTCTTATACTTACAAAGTGTTTAAACCATTCTGCAAAACTAGGATAAACATGATCATGCCCATATGTACCCACAAACCAACTGTCCAACAGATTTGAAACTTTCATTAGTTAAAATGATTGATAATTGATCTTGAATATAAGTCGGCAATATAAATGTACACTTACGTATAATAAGATTGGACATCAGGACAATTTAGTAGAACATATGTTGTAGCTGTCTTTAGCTCCATCTTAGTCAAAAATCGTGTTGGACTACGTTCTGGATTGCTTTTTCCAAGTTTCTTGAATATGAAAAGGATGGTGCCAATGGATCAATATTGCCACCATCATTATGCCGATCAGGTCTACTTCTCAAACATGGCATATCATGTTGAAAATAATATGAACAGAAATAAGAAGTTTCTCTAGCCAGATATGCCTCACATATCGATCCCTCAATCCTTGATCTATTTTCACGCTCCGCTTACATTTGTAAATCATCCTGCATGGCATGATTTTAAGATAAGATAATATTTAACTAAAACACGTAAGGATTTAAAGATAATTACCTCTTGAAGGGATACATCATCTACATTGAACTGGCCCTCCTAGTTGTGCCTTTTGCGCAAGGTGAATTGGAAGATGTTCCATGACATCGAAACAACCAAGCGGGAAATTTTTTCCAACTTGTTTAAAGTTAAGTGAATATTACTGTCCCTGTAAGTTAGGTTCTCCGACCTCAATGTCCTAGAGCACAACTCCTTAAAAAATAAGCATATCTCTGTGATGTGCTTCCATATTCTATTAGGCAAAGTATTGAATGCAATAGGAATCAAAGATTCCATGAAAATGTGGCAATCATGGCTTTTCATAGATGTCAACTTTCCTTCTTTCATGTAAATACACTTAGATAAGTTTGATGCATATCTATCAAGCATCTTCAAATTATTAACCCAATCACAAATATCTCTTCTCTTATCTAAAGTGAATGTGTTACTGACCTTCGGCTTCTGAATCTTGCTATTCAAGTATGTCAAGTACAACTCATTTCGCCTACAATGTTCTTTCAAATATATCGTGACCTTCAAGTTATCTTGTTTCTTGTTTCTTACATCCATCACAGTATTAAACAAGTTTTCAGAAAAGTTTTTCACGATATGCATGACATCAAGTTTATGCCGAACAAAATTGTGCTTCTAATAAGGTACTCCCAAATTATGCTTTGTTTTGTCCAGTTGTGTGTTACACCATACCCCGGTATCTTAGTAGACAATGGATATTTTGTAATCTTAGGGTAGATTCCTAACTCTTTTCCAAATATGTTCAGGCAACAAGACATGTAGTGGCTCCTCATAATCAGTTTTGTTCTTCATAAATGCACTAGTATTTTTGCTAAACTCATGAACCATTGGCAAGAAGTGGCAATGACAGTAAAACAATGTGTTCTTGCCTTCATGTTTTAAAGTGAATGCATTTGTGTCTTACATACAAGTTGAGAAATCTAACATTCCGACAGTTAACCACCCGGACATCATTCCATAAGTAAAAAATTATTTATAGTCCACATCAAAGTTGCATGGATTCTGAAGTTTTTCTTAGTTGATACATCATATGTTTCCACACCTTTATGACACAATAACTTCAACTCATCAATTAGGGACTGGATTTATACACTCAATTTTTTTGGATAGCATGGATGTCACGACGCAATTTCCCTCCATTGGGTATCGTGATGGCACCTAGTCTTAGGGACTAGGCAAGCCTAACATTTACTGAATAACAACAATACTAAATAACATCTAACAACTTTTGAAATGGAATTCTCTATAAAATTTAAAATGCCCAAAACCGGTAGTACAAGTCATAATCTCTACAGAGTTTTTCTATAACTTCTAAATACAACTGTTTGGAAATAGGTAAAAACAGTGTGATTACAAAATAGGAAGATGACTTCGAAGCCTGCGAACGCAGCAGTAGGTTTACCTTGAGTCTCCACAGCAGCGATCCGCACAGCTAGATAATGCTCAACGGACTTTCGAAATACCTGTATATGCACAAAAATGTACAGAAGTGTAGTATGAGTATACCACATCGGTACCCAGCAAGTATCAAGACTAACCTCAGTGGAGTAGTGACGAGGAACAGTCAAGACACATACTGGAGTAAATAAACTAACAAGTATAAGTATAGAAATAACAGAGCAGGATATCTACATAAAGACTATGCGATATGGATAACAATACAGTAATTGCAATAAGAAAGGGAAACAACAAGCACCAGCAGAATACCATAATAATGACACAAAAGACTGAACAGAAACACAACCTAAATTCGAAACCACAGATACAACAAAGACAAATAATAACTCAGCAACAACGACTGCATTCACATGAGGTTTTAGTCAACAACTCCATGAGGTACTGAACCTCGGACAAATTACAACTCACAGGTCTCAATACCTGAACCCTAACACTTGGCATCCTGTGCCCTCATTACACCTCATAAGCGCACTGGCGACTCACGTGTCAAATAGAGTCATTATCACATAGAAGGCAAGTAAACAAGGGTGTGCATCTATACTCAACAATATCAAGAAAACTTCTTATCCAATAAGAGTGTTTATTATGTGTATGTTTGTGCAAGTGTCCTAACATAGTTCACGCCAGCTAGTAAGCATAAGGAAAATAACGGACAACACGTAGAATATTTTCTCACAACTTTGATAAAGCTCACACAGGTAAGTGTACCACTACACAAATATCAACAACAAGAATGCCCCCAGGCCATCACAAATCATCGTAAATCAATCCTTGACATAGCCCACCTTGTCTCGCCATGTGTGCAATAGTAAAGTAATTGCCCACCTTGTTTAGCCACACGTGCATAATAATGTTCCCACCTTGTCTCGCCACATGCGTAACCCACATTTATAAATATCGCCTTGTCCGCCGCATGTGCAAATATAAATAGTAACAACAACACGACAAAAATCTCGTGCAACCCCATAACAATAACCGCACGGAAGAAACCTCGTGCATCACCACAACAAGTACAACAACAACAATGATAGTAATACAAATTACGGCAAGTAAATCAACTCAAGAACCTCCGATCACAAGAAATGGTAGAACTAGTTCACAAGGAATAACCATAATAAAGAATACTAGGCGTAATAAGAACAACTCAATAGGGAAGAAAATAATATGTAACAATGGCCCCACAATGTACGGTTCAACAAAAAGAAACTAACATGAGTCAAATAGTTCCAAATAAGGGTAAAGTCAACTAAGGCATAGGATATCTAAGCTTCTTTTAAATATGGACAATTACGGCAGAAATACAACTAATTCAAGTAAAGGTAGGCAGCGAGATTATGATCATAACATCGATTCAGGGTGAACATTTACAAAATGGATAACTACAACTTCAAATAAAGATAAGCAGTTAGGGGAAAGATAACATGGCAATGGAAGAGATAACAATTTCAATTAAGGCACATATGAATCAAGTAAACATTAAGAGTAGATCATGAAGCGATTGATTCTAATTAAGCAGGTAGAAGTGAAACTAGTAATTAAGGAACGTAATTATAACAAGAGAAACTGCATATTCAATGAATACAAGGACCTACGAACTCTAAAAGGCCAATTTCCATAAATAAGTCCGAGCGCGTACTCGTCACTTTGCGTACATGGACCACAATTAACATAGAAGACTCAAATCCTAAGGGGGTAGTTCCCCCACACAAGGTTAGGCAAGATACTTACCTCAAAGAAGACAAATCAATACTCTAAAATGAACTTCTTAGGTGAAATGACCTCCGGACGGTTCAAATCTAACAAAAATAACCAATCGATTTGCTTGAAAAACGCACAAAGAAGCTCCCAAAACCGAAGTATAAAACTCAAAATATAAAGAAAATGGCCAAACCCTCGAGTTAGAAATCTTATATTCTGCTTAGGTCTGTATGCATTGCGAACGCGGAGAAAGGGACGCGTTCACAAAGAAAAAAGTTAAGGCTGGCAGGAAGTGCTTCGCGAACGCGAAGACACGCTCGCGAACGCGAAGAAGAAAAGGACAGGAACCTATACGAACGCGTAAGGGAACATGCAAACGCAAAGAGGAGCGACCACCAGGGCTCAGGGTCTGGTTTCTATTACGAGAACGCGGAAGGGAGGACGCGAACGCGAAGAAGGAAAAATGCAAACCTTCGCAGACACGAGAGGTTGAACACGGACGCGAAGAAGAATTATGAGTCCGATCAGCAGACACTACGTGAACGTTAAAGGAACTTCACGATCGCAAAGAAGGACATCAGACACTAGAACCAACAGTTCAAAAATAGGGGAAAATCACTCGTAGCCCCTCCAGAACACACCCGAGGCTCCCTAAACTCACGAACAAGTTCTATAACTTAACACGGATTCGCTCGGGGCCTCAAATCACATCAAACAATGCCAAAAATATAAATTGCGCCAAGAATCGAACTTATGAACTTTCAATTTTCCAACTTTAAAAACTCGTGCTGAAACCTATCAAATCAACTCGGAATGACGTCAAATTTTGAAGGCAAGTCCCAAATGACATAATAGAGTTGTTACAACTATCAGAATCGCGTTCCGACCCTGATATCACCAAATCCAACTATTGGTCAAACCTTTCCACCTTCTAAACTTCAACTTTTCCAACTTTCGCTGAAATTCTTCAAATCACCCTACGGACCTCCAAATCCAAATCCGGACAAACGCCTAAGTCGAAAATTACCATATGAAGCTGTTGAAATCATCCAAAACCCACTTCGAAGTCGTTTACACAAAAGTCAAATTTCGCTCAACTCTTACCGCTTAAGCTTCCAAAACTTGAATCCTTCTCTCGATTTGACTCTGATTCATCTGATAACTGAATTTAACAACGCACGTAAGTCGATATACATAATGTGAAGCTGCTCAAGGCCTTGTATCACCGAACGGAACTTAATTTCCCAAAATGACTGACCGGGTCGTTATAGTGGGCATGGAAAAATACAAGTTACAAATAAATATTGACTTGTCATACACAATTCAGGTGAAAGATTATAAGGCGTAACAAATACTGGCCAACATAAATACGGTTAAGTAGACACTGCAAATAGAGTGAATCCATCAACATATATCCCAGCCTAATATTTCTCGGTTCACTAGAAAAGTCTGGGAACACCCTATCAAAATGCTTCCATGCTTCTCTATCTGACGGATGACATAGAACACCATCTGGACTTCTATGTTCATAGTGCCATCTCATATGAAGAGCGGAACTCATTGATACATACAACCTCTTTAACCTTGGTATAAGGGGTAAGTAGTGCATCACCTTCACTGGAACCTTCTTATGTTTAGCATTTGTGTCTTCTTTGTAGCGGGGTTGGTTACAAAGTTTGCAATTTTCTAAAGCTGCATCATTCTTATAGAATAACATGCAACCTTTCTCACAACAATCAATACTCTCTAATGAAAAACCCAGCTTGGAAACTAATTTCTTTACCATAAAAGTATTTGGGTAGGTCAATATTTATGGGATTAAGTTCATTCATTAGGCCAATGATAGAATCCCTGCAGGCTTGAGAAATAGAGTTATCCGATTCAATACTTAGTAATCTAACTGCAACAGACAACTTGGAATGCACTGAGCATTCATAAAGCGGACAACTAGCTTTATGTAACTGTTTGAAGAAGCTTTTAGTCTCATCATTTGGTTCAGATTGAGCCCCTGGGAACATCTCAAAAGCACCCCTCATCATTTCATTAAATCGAGAATTTTCAACATTATTCTCCTCTATGGGACTATGTTCTTTACCGCCAAAAGAATTCTGAAAATAAACATCATCTACACTAGCATGACTCACCCCATGAACAATCCACACATAATAATTTTTCATAAACCCCTTCTTATACAGATGAACAGTAACAATATCTGGACCAAATAACTTAACACACTTGCATTTCACACAAGGGCACCTAATCGTCCCTTCAATAAGGAAATCATCAAGTGTCTTTGCCTTAGGAATAAAGCTATCAATCCCTCCTATAAATTCATCCCGCAACCCCATACGATTCGAATGATTCCTATTATACATCCATCTACGATGACCAAATTCTATCTACATATAGAAGAGGTTAGAAGTTGAAATATTTTTGTTATTTACACTAACTAATGAATTTTATTATATTCTTCAAAGGTTGCTTATCTAAATAGTTTACTTATATATTTTAGTGTAATCTTAGATTTATCCATCTTATTTAGTAATCTAAAAAAAAGTTTTTGCATTTATCCAAATTCATTAGTAAACTAAAAGGCAACAACAAGTGTTAAACATTATATTCAAGAAACTTAATTTCAAACTAATGAATTTATTATATTTAATAAACTTTAATCTTACAATCGTTTCATATGTTTACTTCACTACTGTTAAAATCATACTAGCTACATCACATTTCATAAGTTTACCCATGAGCTTCATTTTTATCAAACAAAATAAATGCTCATAATTAACAAATATTTAAATTATTTCAACGTACAAAAATTAAGGCATTTAATTTAAATAGAATAGTTATTTAATATAACAAGTAAAAGGAATTTAAATATTTGGGATCTACAATAATAATTATATAAAAAATTGACTAATCTCCAAGAATGATTTAATAATTTACCAAATAATTTATAAATAATTCAACTAATTTTCATAGAAATCAAGCTATAGAAATATTGCCAAAATATTACAACTAGCCTTGCTATAGAGAAATCTACCGCTGGACGAGGTGAAGATGGTGGTGGCTGCTACAGACCAAGGCTTGTGGAGATGTTGGCTGTTAGAAAAATATTAGTTAGGATTCTACCATAGTTCTGCCGCGAGCAGGAGAGAGAAGAAGAGGTGAGGATGAGAGAAAGACTAATACCGTTGAACGGGGAGATGGTGGAAGTGTGGAGATGATAAAATTTCCCGATGGGGCGGAGGTGAGAGATGGGAGGTAGAGGAAAAATGAAAAAGAAGAAAGAGAGGAAGAGAATAGAAGAGAGACGGGGATGTGGGTTTTTTAAATTGATTTTCGACCAATTCGGTCAGAAAAATAAAATAATATATAATTTTAAATAAGTTTCCGACTGATTTGGTCGGTAAAAGTACTAACAGGCCAAGCTTTGAAATTCACAATAATTTTTGACCAAATTGGTCGGAATATTAAAAAAATAGTTTTTATTTATTTTTTTGACCGTGTTAGTCGAAAAAAGTAAAGCTAGTCAAACTCCCAAATTTTGACTTTTACTAACCGGCTGAATCGGTTGAAAATTTAATTCCCGCAATTCCGCGCCAAAATTAGCGACCAATATTTTCGGAATGAGGTCGAAATATTTTAAGCAAAAAATAAATAATTTTTTTTTCATATTTTCGACTGAACGATTGTATACTCAAATGGAATTTTAAGGTAAAATTTCATATTTATCAATTTTTAACATAAAAGCCTTTTGGGAATACACCCGAACTGCGCACGCAAATCGAAAAAGGCTAACATGAGATATTGCAGGCTTCGAAACACATAATTAAGGTTTAAAACTCTAGATGGCCTATCGGGTCATCACATTCTCCACCTCTAAAATAACCGTTCGTCCTCGAACGGACATAGAAAAGTACTTAGACTGGTGAAATATGTGTGGAATATCTACTCCGCATGTCCGACTGGGACTCCCAAGTAGCTGCCTCGATGGGCTGACCTCTCCACTGCACTCGAACTAAAGGATAACTCTCAGACCTCAATTGTCGAACCTGCCGGGCTAGAATAACCGCTGGCTCCTCCTCATAAGTCAAATCCTTGTCCAATTGGACTGAGCTGAAGTTTAACACATGGGACGGATCACTGTGATACTTGTAAAGCATAGACACATGGATTACTGAATGGACTACTAATAAACTAGGTGGTAATGCAAGTCTATAATCCACCTCACCCACTCTTAGGGTTCAACTTGCCCTTCTTTCCGAACCTCATCACACCCTTCATGGGTGAAACCCGGAGCAACACCCTCTCTCTGACCATGAATGCAACATCACGAACTCTACTGTCGGCGTAACTCTTTTGCGGCTGTGCGAAGTCGATCCTGAATAATCTTGATATTATCCAAGGCATCCTGTACCAAATTTGTACCTAAAAGAATTTGTTTTTAGCCTATGATGGCAAATGTGGGAATCAGAATATCCCTTGTTCGTTCAGATATATATATATGAAATTCAGATATCTAAATATGTTATTTGTTAAGTCTGATACTAACGGACAAGCTGGAATCACTCTATTCTTTCCAGAATTTTATGATTTCTAACACAGACTCTGCCCTATGCGATTTTATTAATTTTTGAACCAGTAATCCTTAACAATTCTTAACAAACTAATCTCATGCATCTAAAGTTTTAGAGTTCACGCATATGTATACATTGATTTTTGCAAATTTATGAGATACAAGGTAAACTGAAGATAATCTACTGATTCGTGTTGAAACTCCACTGAATTTGAGATAACCATTTTTTCCAAAGAAAAATAAATCCAAAACGGGATTGTTTATATAGATTTTTTCATACGTTCTTTTGTCTAGTATCATGGCAGAACAAAACACAAAAAAAATGTAAACTCGAAATTTCAGGAACATGAATAAAAACAGAAATTAAGCGTACAGT
>MDKI01178758.1:0-26805 GCA_005239505.1 Nicotiana paniculata
AATTTAGTATAATCAAGTGAGACACTAAGCATGAATGTCATAGGCAATTTATTTAAATATCAGAGATAAGGAATATCAGTTCTTCTTATATTTAACACTTTGACACCTTCGTCATTTCAGTTGACAATTTAAATAATAATCAGGGATGAGAACATCAGACTTATTTCACATTTTACACATCAATTCTTCTTATTTTTAACTGGCAATTAAGAATTTCCTTAGGCCAATAAACATGTATAAATCACAGGAAATACGCAGCAATTATCATGCGCAAGAAATGCCGAGGGTCGAACGGTGCGGACCAACAATAATAAATTGTGCATTGTCGAAGGGTCGAACGGCTCGAACCATAGATGCATCTATTTTCCCCGCTCGCGAATGAGTCATCCGACGCGGTCAACATAATAACAATAAGGCTAACCTGCTCGCGAATCATACCTGCGACTCAGGTGCTCATATGTACACATATTCACATAATAAGTTCACATTTTTATCAAGAAATACGTTACCCAGGAAAGTGATGAAATTCTTATTAAAGGAACACAAAAAAAGTAGCATTTAAATCTTTGTTTTGAAACCCATTTGCCAAGTTTAATAATTTTTAATAATATAACTTTATCAGAAATACAATTATCCACGGAGGAATCAATTCTCTTTCTAAATGATTAAGAGAAGTACTATCTAGTCTTCTTAGGAAATAATATACCGATTCAATAGCATTAACAGTCTAATATTATGGGCAGGATCACATGTACAACGCGTAAGGCATGCTAGTGGGTCCTAGACTACCCGAACATGGAATAATAGCAGCTACGCACGGACTCCCGTCACCTCGTTCATACGTAGCCCCCGCAGATAGCAGCACATATTTAATTAGTTCACCTAGAGGGACAATTCCCCCTCACAAAGTTAGAAAGGAGACTTACCTCACTCCGAAATTCCATAACCGGCTTCCAAGCCCTTCCGACGACTCCAATGGATGCACAACGCCCCAAAACTATCAAATAACGGGTAAAGCAATGAAAATTCATTCTAATACTCCCAACAAGTTCAAATTATATACTTTCCCAACTCCGCTCAGTGAACTGACCAAAATTCCCTCAGGCCCACGTGGCCGGATTCCGAAATTTCTCGAAGATATACCCTACCCATAGCCTTACTAGCTCAAATATATAATTTACCCTTAATATCATGCTCAAATTCGTGGCTAAAATCCAAAATACAATTTCTAGGTTTTTCTTCCAAATATCCCATTTCCCTACTAATTTCCATGTTCAAATTCATGTATAATCCTTGTATCTAACTCAAAAATGGGAGGAATTTACTTACCTTGTAATGCATGATGAAAATCCCCCTTTGAAGCCTTCCAAAATCGCCTACACCAAGTGAAAAGTGAAGAAATGGCCAAGAAATCCTGGTTTTAAAAACATTCTGCCCAGGCCTATTTTCGCACCTGCGATAAAAATCTCCCATATGCGCTTCCGCAGCTGCGCCCAAACTTCCGCACATGCGGCTTCCTCAGCCCCAGCCAAACTTCGCACATGCGCCCCATTGTCCGCATCTGCGACTTCGCAGGTGCGGAAATTGCATCGCACCTGCGCTCCCTGCCAAATCAGCCAAATATCGCACCTGCGGTGCCAAAGCCGTACCTGCGGCTCCGCACCTGTGGCCCAAGCCTCACAGGTGCGGTCACACCAGATGACAGCAACTTCATCCTTTTCTCAACTTCAAATATTGAACGGTAACCACCCGGAATCCACCCGAGGCCCCCGAGACCCCGTCCAATTACACCAACTTGTTCCAAAACATAGTGCGAACTTGCTCGAGGCCTCCGATCACATCAAACAATGCCGAAATCACGAATCACACTAAAACACAAACTTTATGAACTTGAAATTTCAAATTTCCACATCTGATGCCGAAACCTATCAAATCACGTCCGATTGACCCTAAATTTTTGCACACAAGTCGTATTTGACATTACGGACCTGCTCCAACTTCCGTAATCACATTCCGGCCCGATATCAAAATATCCACTTCCGGTCGGATTTCTCAAAAACCTTCAAATTTCTACCTTTAGTCAAATGACTTCAAAATAACCTACGGACATCCGAATTCACTTCTGATCACGCTCCCAACTCCAGAATCATCATACAGAGCTATTCCTAGGCTCGGAATCCCAAAAGGACATCAATATAACTGAGATGCACTTCAACCCAGACTTAGGAAATTTCTTAAAAATGCTGACTTCCACAATATACGTCGAAACGCTCCCGGGTTATCCAAAGCCCAATCCGGACATACGCCCAAGTCCGAAATCATCATACGAACCTGCTGGAACCTTTAAATCCTGTTCGAAGGTCGTTTACTCAAAATTCCAATCTTAGTCAATTTCTCCAACTTAAGGCTTCTGAAATGAGAATTTTCTTTCCGAATTGACTCCGAACTTCCTGAAATTCAACTCCGACCATGCCTACGAGTCATAATACCTGAAATGGATCTTCTCATGACTTCAAACCATTGAACGATGCGCTAGAACTCAAAACGACTGGTCGGGTCATTACAATTTATTGTCTCAGTTATATTTTTCTTGTTCGTGTCGAATTGTTTTATTGCGTTATTGTATATATTATTGTAACAGGTTATATGTTGTTAATGCCCCGCCGTAGCCTCGTCACTACTTCGTTGAGGTTAGGCTCGGCACTTACTCAGTACATAGGGCCGGTTGTACTGATACTACACTCTGCACTTTTTTATGCAGATCCAGGTATCGATCGGCAGTAGAGATATTTAGAGCGGCTATTCATTTATTCGGAGACACGAGGTATGTCTGCCGGCATTCGCAGATCCCCAGAGTCTTCTCCTATTTCCATAAACATTGTTTTATTTTATTCAGAACAGTTACATTATTTCTTTCAGCCCAGTATTTGTAGTATTCTTTAGTAGTTCGTGAATTGTGACACCAGACCCTGGGTAGTCTTAGAGTTATTTATATACTTAGTTCGTGGTTTGTTTTATTTAATTGCTTCTTCTTTTGTATTTGGAGTATCTCATTGGAAATCACTTAAATTAAGTTACTTTTAATTTATTTATTTATGCTTAAGTAAATAATCAAAGGAAATTAGTTAATCGAATTCTAACATTGGCTTGCCTAGAAAGTGTGGTGTTAGGCGCCATCACGATCCCTAAGTTTGGGAATTTGGGTCGTGACAAGTCGGTATCAGGGCACTAGTTTCTTAGGTTCACAATTCACGAACAAACTTGGTAGAGTCTGAAGGATCGGTATGGAGACGTCTGTACTTATCTCTCAGAGGCTATGAAGTTAGGAACAATTCACTTCTATTCTAATCCATCGTGCGAATTTATTCTACCATTGATGATTGAACTTGCCTGTTCTTGTCCTCTCACAAATCTTGACAACACGCAAAGCGTCTACAACCGGACAAGATATGAATCCCCAATGACAGCTACAATTAGGGAAAGAGTCAGAAGCAGAGCTCAGTCTAGAGCTCGAACATCAACACCTATTGTAAAGTCTCAAATGGATCTAGACACGGAGGTTCTAGCTCAGTCGGTACATGTTGGACTAGCCCATATCCCAGAAGGATTCATAGTTACTCCAGTATTGCATAACAAGGGAATAGTTGAAAGCAATGGGGTTGATTTTGTTGTGTTTCAGATGACGGATTACACCAAGAGGTGGTGAGAGATTATGTAATTATAGACCAGTTGTGGCTCTGACTGAAGATGCGGACGTAACGAGAGATCACCCAGTGAATCATGTAGGGGTGCAACGGACCTTGGCATCTGATTGATTTATATGAGCTGTGGAGTTTAACATTGTGTATTATCAAGCATTGTGACTTGTGACTTCTTGCCAAGTGGGGAACTCAACTGTTAAGGAATAGATTGCGGGGTCATGTGTTATATCGGTTTTGGCTTGGAATGTATAAAGCCTGAGATTTTGCAAGAGATAAAGCTGGGACTTGTGATATGTCTGCCTCCTTAATAACCCCATACCTCAGTACCAAAGGAGTTATATAGCCATCTTTAAATCTACAAAAGGTCTACTCAGCATGGAAGTCACGGTTGCAAATTTTGGGGTGCTCCAGAGGGAGTACAGTGGTTGACGAGCTTCTAGACTATATGGTTCGTGCCAAGAATTATCTGAATAGAGCCTTACCTTTGAGATCATTGTGCATCAATAAGGATAAGAGTTACCCCAAAGAATAACAAAGAGCATATGAATAAATGGGGTAGCTCAGCAGTGTTGAGTCAGCATAGTAAAAGGAGAAATGGGCCGCCGGTAATTGTAGTAAGCCTATGAAGAGGACGACCAGCCAATGCAACACCAACTACTTGACTCAATTCTCATAAATGTTATTAAAAGAATTTTTTTCTCGGACTCTCCGTAATGCATGGCGCATAAGGTTTGAACGACTGCGTCAGGTCACCCTGACGGTGTCAGGACATGCTATCAGGTTTGATAAGTTAGCCCGTCATACTCCTACTTCAGTTCATATAGCCATAGGGCGAGTCTTCAGACTCATTAAAGGACTCGATTATGATTGTAAAAAAATTCTATAAAACTCAGGGCAAGTTGATACTTTATTGCGGCTAGTGGTAGAAACTGTCCTAGACTTGGGAGAGTCATATTTCATCAGTGCACTCAGGCTACGTGCCCCATTGCAGTTACATCTCAACTACATGACTAGCTAGGGAAAAGGGGTCAGAATGTCGAAAGTGGAGGTTAGATTCCTAGAGGTGGAGATCCAGCATGTTGATATATTTTCTATGGTATGGCTGAGGTCGTTACATTAAATGGTGTCATTTCAAGAAAAATCTCTAATTATTATAGAGTGATGATTTCCTGAACATAATTCGGTTATGCGTATCTAATAAAATTCTTCTAATATGCTCCACTCTCGGGTGAGCTTCGTAACTCTAAAAAAATCTACTTCTGTGAATGCTTGTATTGAGAAATTATATGGAAATAGTTATGTCTATCATTACGTGTTGTAATTTTGTTTAACGGAAAATATTTAAAAGAAGAAAATGGAATGTTTCGATTGGCACGATATGCATATTACTTGTGATTCAGAATTGAGAGTGAGATTCTCGCATTGTAATATGATTTGATATGTTTAAATTGGGCTACGAGCCGCGGTGGAAGTTATGTAAGGACGAGATCCTTATGATGAAAATTTTTGTGTTTAAATTCTCCCTTGTGAAATTAAAATTTGTACTATAGTACTAATAGGGAGTCATGCATGTTAGATTTATTCAAAAAAAATTGTATAAAAATTATCTGTGTGTAAATTGCCAAATTCGTGCTATAATTATTGAGCTTTAACCTACAAGGTAGGTGCCCACCCATGTGGCGTTAACTGAGACGCGTTAATTCGGGTATATAATTATGAGGTCTTCAAGCATCGTATCTCGTTATCAGTATTGTGAAGATTTGAAAGGAGATTATTGTTAACGTGAAGCTATTTGATAATTCTGTAATTGGCTATGAACAACTATTAAGAAAATAGAGGCAGTCAAGAACTGTCCTAGACCCACTACAGCCACGGAAATCAGGAGTTTCTTGGGTTTGGCGGGTTACTACCGTAGTTTTATGGAGGAGTTTTCATCTATATCAGCCCTATGACTAAATTGACTCAGAAAGCTGCTCCATTTAAATGGTCAGACGAGTGCGAGGCGAGCTTTCAGAAGGTCAAGACAGCATTGACTTCAGCACCGGTGTTGGTGTTACCATCAGATTCAGGTTCTTTCACGGTATATTGTGACGCTTCCCGAGTTGGACTTGGAGCAGTATTGATGCAGGATGGCATGGTGATTGCATATGCGTCTCGATAGTTGAAAGTCCATGAGAAGAATTATCCTGATCATGACTTAGAATTGGCAGCCAATGTTTCATGCATTGAAAATTTGGAGGCACTATCTTTATGGCGTGCCGTGTGATGTTTTTACTGACCATCACAGTCTCCGGTACTTATTCAAGCAGAAGGAAGGCAGAGGAGATGGTTAGAGTTACTAAAGGATTATGATGTCACCATATTATATCATCCAGGGAAGGCCAATGTGGTGGCCGATGCATTGAGTAGGAAGGCGGTGAGTATGGGCAGCCTTGTGTATATTCTAGTTTGTGAGAGACCACTAGCTTCAGACATTCAGACGTTGGCTAATCAGTTCGTGAGGTAGGATATTTCACCCAACAGTGTTCTAGCTTGTACAGTCACTCGGTCTTCTCTAATTGAGTGTATCCAGGAGCGGCAGGAAGATGACCCGCATTTGATGGTCCTTAGGGACACAGTTCGGCACGGTGGTGCCAAGCAGGTTACAGTTGAAGATGATGGTGTTTTGAGGATGCAGGGTCAGTTATATGTGCCTAATATTGATGGCCTTAGTGAGTTGATCCTTGAGGAGGCTCACAGTTCTAAGTATTCGATTCACCCGGTGCAGCCAAAATTGTCACGCCCCGAACCTGGGCCTGGACGTAACACGGCACTCGGTGCCTGACTACATGTGACCGAGCGAACCAACTGGCTGGCTGAATCAACATGTGATATCATAACATATTGAATGCAGAAGATAAACTAACACATGCTGATATACTGAAAGTCTGGATGATATAAATCAAAGCGCAGAAATACTAATACAATTCTGAAACATATTTGTATCCAACATGGCTTAATATAAAAAGCATGTGACTCTGTCTAACTGTTACTCTAGTCTATGAAGACTCTAATGAAGTACTGAAAGCACTGACTGTCTAAAAATACTGAATATTGTAAGGTAATGACAATGCCCCAAAAGAACTGGGGATCACCAAATAGCTGGTACAAGGATCCTAGCGCTCTGAATCATCAACCTGTAAATCATTACCTGCATCGTGAGATGCATGCCTCGGGCAAAAGGGACGTCAGTACATTTGAATTGTACTGGTATGTAAAGCAACTGAAAGAAAGAATTATAAATGTTGAAACTGAAACTAAGCTGATAACTGAAATGATAACTGATAAATGAAATGATAACTAATAACTGATAACTGAACTGATAGCTGATAACTGAACTGATAAATGAACTGAAACAAGGAAGTAGGGATATGAATACCCCTCTTCTGAATGATGAACAACCTGTTTATCTGAATATTAAACTGCGGCCTCAGGCCCAATATATATATGTGCACAAACTGCATCCTTGGTCCTAAGTATATGTATACATAACTGCGACCTCAGGTCAAAAAATTCATAAAGCATAAACTGCGGCCTCGGTCCCAAAGATGCATAAAGCATATAAACTGCAGCCTCAGGCCCAAATATAGGTGTTCAACATTCAGGAACTGAGAATCATACTGAAATACATGATACTGAAATACATGATACTGAATTACATGATGCTAAAATACTGAACCATACTGAGTTACATGATACTTAAATACTAAATAGAGTTAGGCTGAGAAGTGTATTCATAAACTGATTATGAAACTTGAAACTTCAACTATTTATGACATGTTGAGTAATCTAGACTGAGACTCGTGGGCATCAAACACAAGTTTATATTGATTGCGCACTGATTTCACAACGTTCGGAATGAAAGTCATGAATGAGTTACGAAGCTAGAGAATAGAAGTTTTGCAACTATTCAAGGAACTAGGCTTAACTATATTTCTGAGGCAATTGGTAACGTGGTAAAAGAAACGTAATGTAGGTAGAATCATTAACATTCCATAATATATAGAGTTAGCCTCACATACCTTAACTTCCTGCTCTTTAGCGTAATACAACGTTTGCCAACCCTTTCAACTTTAATCTATATTAATACAAGTCAAAGGGATTCCATATTAGCAATAATACTCATGTTTTGGTCCCTTAGGCATTTTATCAAACACTTTGTGAGAATAAAGCTTCATAGACCTTATTAATGGTGTTTCTACACCCAATAACCCATTCTCTTGCTCCTAGGTGAATTTTATATTCTCAAACGGTTACAATCAACCTTATTCTTTATCACCCATAAGGTAATACAACACCATTAACCAATAATCAACAATTAACACACCCAACCTATAATCGTTCATTCTTTTCTATCAAACACATCAACTCATATCTCATGAACTAGGGTCCATATTTATTAAATCAATGTCAGAATCAATTAGAGGGTGAAAACATTACCTTTTTGAAGTTCAATCCCCTTGAATTCGAGTTCTAGGGTTCCTTCTCTCAACAATGATGTCCAAATCGAATATCTAATGATATGGAGGATTTACCCATGTTAATAAGATGTTGATAAATTGAAATAAACTTAGAATCACCATTAGAACTTACCTTGGGTGGTGGAGGGACCCTTAAGGAGTTAGGTTTTTGAGAGTTTTCCTTTCTAGAGCAAGTTTTTATGTTTTGGGGATGTGGGGGACGAAGTAGGGCTTTAAAATGACCCCCCACTAGCGCCCCCACGCACCTGAAGGTCCCAACCGCGCTACTGACCATGCTAAATGGCCAGAACACTGCCGCATTAACACGGTCGCGCTACTGGGCGCGCTATTGGGCGCGCATATTGCGCAGTGTTCTTTAAAACGGGTATAACCTTTTGCACAGAGATCCGTTCGGGCTCCATAATATATCGTTGGAAATATATTTCAAATACATACAACTTTCATGCTTTGGGTTTTCAGAAATACTTTACAAATTTTCACTAAACACTGATGGAAGACGGATCTTCTGCAAACTTAGTCGATTTTGTCGAATCTTATACACCTCACTTTCCACCTTTATTTTGAAACAACTATTTTCACCCATAATCATCCCCATAGGACTTCATATGTCCAAAAATATAACATTACTACTCCTTTAACTCATTCATACCTAAGCCGAATGTACGGGGTGTTACATTATCTCCCCCTTGGGATAATTCGTCCTCGAATGATTGTCCTGATTGTAACTTCTGCTAACTCCGGAACTTAAACGGGTCTGGTGGAAACATGAACTTGCATTAATACTTGCATACTTAACTGAATGAATACATGATTACTGAACTCTTGAGATATTGAACTGAATGACTACTGCATTGACTGAATATTGGTCTGCCATGGATACATGAATACTGAAATAACATGGATATATGGATATTTTAGCTGGCACGAATATTTGATTATTGAACTAGCATCAATATCAGAGTACAAAGCTGGCATGAATATCTAAGTACTGGACTGACATGAGTAGCTGAGTATTGAGCTGACATGAGTATCTGACATGATTATCTGATTATTGAACTGACATGTGTTTCTGAGTACTGAACTGACATGAGTATCTGAGTACTGAACTTACATGAGTATCTGAGTACTGTAAACTTGAATGTTATAACATGACACATGAAATACTGGTTGTACCATTTTTAATTCTGGTGGAAAAACACTAGGCTTTCTACTGCTCGACTTTCACTTACTGATAATTCGGACACTTGGCCATAAAGTTTGTGAAATTCTTTTTCATGTCGTTCGAACGATAAATCTCCTTGGTCATGATGCATATTTGGGGAACCTGGATGGAAATAATACCTGGAATTATGGGCTTCTAACATGATCTTCCCCCTTTAAGTCAATCTATGTTTGGAAATTTAAAAATAAATGCTTGTTTTGTTAGCCTTGCTACCCCGAGGCTCGACGGGCTTTGGTCATCCTGACAGACCAATTCTTGAGAAATGATCCTCTGCTCATGACCTGTATGGAAGAGCCTTCCTCCCCCTCATCTTCAAGAATGACACAGCAGTCCATGTCCTCATCGTCCAAAAATAAATCCTCATTGCCGCTAACTCTTCCTCTTCGTTCGTACCGTAGATGATATCAGCTTGCTGGAAAGTTTGTTCTAAGTAAGGTATCGGCTGCTCCAACGGGTAGTAAGGATTGCGCCATGGTGGAGACCAGTCCTTGAATTCCTTCCAGGTGTACTCATACCCCAGCCCGAAAGTGGTACCGTGCTTCTTGAGTGTTATTGGCTTCGTTATTCCCTGGAGATTTTTACCGAGTCCTTTGCCTGGCTCGTATCCTTTCCAGTTCAAGATGCTCTCGATCTTACTGTCCCACCGTTTGTCCTTATCAATGGCGTTAACTCGTCCAATGTTGTGGTAGATTTCTCCACCCAGCTTCCTTCTCCCATCAGTGACCGAAAAAGTCTGGCAACCGTAGATATGGTTGCTACTACCTCCATGAATGACTGCCTCTTGATGCTCCCATTCAAACTTCAACACTTGATGTAGGGTTGATGCCACGGCCCCAGCGGCGTGTATCTAAGGTCGCCCTAACAACAAGTTGTAGGATGCGGGCACGTCTATCACTTGGAAGTCTACATCGAACCAGGTAGGTCCCATCTGTAAGCACAATGTGATTTCTCCCATAGTGGACCTCTGCGAACCATCGAAGGCCTTTACATTGATCTCTCCTTATTTTATATCATGTAGACTTTTGCCCAATTTCTTGAGTGTGATTAGCGGACAAATGTTAAGGCTGTAACCCCCATCAATTAAGATCCTTGTAATGAAGTGGTCCTCACATTGATGGAAAGTAATATTGTGGCTTTCCAGAACCTTTCCCACCATGTTTGCCATCTCCCCGCTGGTGATATTGTCTGGTACATATGCCTCACTCAGCACTCTCAGCAAGGCGCTCTTGTGCATCTCAGAATTCTGTAATAGAGAGAGGATAGATATCTGAGATGGTGTCTTGTTCAACTAGTCGAGGATTGAGTACTCCTTGGCTTGGATCTTTCTCCAATGATTGTCTGAACCTGTCTCAATGGTGGGAGGACGGTTGATGGCCTTCTCGCTAGATTCAGCCAAATGTTCAGGGATATAAACTCTGCCAGTTCTGGTCATACCCTGTGCAACAATGGCTTCCTCAGCCTTGCTTTTACCCTTTCTCCTTGCTTCAGCTGTGTAGTCCCATGGGATGGCATTTGAGTAAAAGGGTGGCGTTATTGACATTACTGCTGGAATAGGTATGGTCATCCTCATTCCTACCGGAGTATATGTTATAGGCGGCCAGACTGCTACTTCGAGTGGCCGTACAAACTCAACTTCGATTGGCACTGGGGCCTTTTCCTTTGCGGGCGGTCTCGATTCAAACTCGAGTGGAATGGACATGTTTACCTCAGCATCATCGGATGGCCGCATTTGAACCACAATTGGGTTGAGATTAATTGCGGGCTTTTTCGGATCACCCTCTGCAATCAGCCCAATTGACCCCTCAGGATCCCAATCATCATCTACTTCAATCATATGGACACCACCTTTATGATCTGGCAGTGGATTATTGCGAACATTAGGAGCAGGGTCCTTGGCTACGATGATCTTGTTATCTATGAGGGTTTGTATCTTTTCTTTCAAGGAACGACATTCCTCGATGGTGTGTCCCTTCATGACGGAGTGGTAAGCTCAGGATTTGTTTGGGTTGATCCACTGAGAAGGGTTCTCAAGGGTGGCAGCAGGAATGGGTGTGACGTAACCGGCGGCTTTGAGTCTTTCATATAGTTGATCAATGGGCTCGGCTATGGCAGTATACTGTTTTGGAGGGCGACGGTCGAAGTTAGGGCGAGGTCTTGGGAAGTTTTGGCGAGTAGGTGGTGATTGGTAGTGAGAAGTTTGGAAATTGTAGGCATTCTAAATGGGGGTTGGTTGGGAGTATCTGGGCGAGGTAGGCTGATATATGGGTGGTGGAGCTTGATATGCGGGTGAGGGTGCTTGTTATTGAGGTGAAGGTGCTTGGTAACTTGGAGCTGGTTGGTATGTGAATGGGGGTGTTGGATATACTTGGTATTTGGGCGAGGACTTGGCTTGTTGTGCAACCATCACGGCTCCCACATCCTTTTTTCTGGACACACCACCAGACTGTAGAGCTTTATTAGTAGCCTGTAAAGCTTCAAAGTTGGTAACCATACCGCTTTTGATGCCCTCTTCGATTCGCTCTCCCAATTTGATGATTTCAGAGAACTTGTGACCTTCGACCATCATCAGCCGCTCGTAATATTCAGGATCCTGAGCTCGTACAAAGAATTTCTTCATTTGTTCCTCTTCTAAGGCTAGCCTGCCTAACCTTGGCAGCTTCTGATCTCCAACGAGTAGCATACTCGCGGAAGGTCTCTGTTGGCTTCTTCTTTAAATTCTGGATGTAGAATACATCCGGAGCATTCTCCGTGTTGAACCTGAATCGATCCATGAAGTCTGTTTCCATGCTTACCCAATTAGTCCATTTCTTTGGATCCTGGCCGATATACCAGGACAGTACATCTTCTTTCAAACTCCTCATGAAGAGTTTCATGCGGATTCGTTCATCTTTTCCTATGCCAACCAATTTGTCGCAGTAAGTTCTCAAATGGACTCTTGGATCACCAATACCATCGAACATCTCGAATTTAGGAGGTTTATACCCCTCGAGTAGTTCGACATCAGGCTGTATGCAAAGATCTTCTTCATAGTTCAACCCCCAATCCCTCTAACTCCTTCGACGCCCTAAACTCGATTGGTCAACTTCTTGAGTTCCTAGGCCAAATTCCTGATGAGCCTATCCTTATCGTCAGACTCAGGGGTATGCGGTGTCGAATGATCCATGGTTTCCACATAAAAGGGGTTATTGTAGGCCTGGAAGTGGTCTTTTGTCTGATCCTGGAAAGGTGGAGTGTTATGGTGACAGGCATTGCATTGTGCTGGCGGGACTTGGTCCTTGGGAGATTCGGTTGTTTAGGGGTGTTTTGTGGTAAAGTGGGGTTTGG
The DNA here is from genome assembly GCA_005239505.1 of Nicotiana paniculata. Taxonomy (NCBI): domain Eukaryota; kingdom Viridiplantae; phylum Streptophyta; class Magnoliopsida; order Solanales; family Solanaceae; genus Nicotiana; species Nicotiana paniculata. The sequence goes on from MDKI01178758.1 coordinate 12,768, forward strand.
AGAATTTGGGAAGTGGACATTCGGAACATTGAGGGAAAGTGACAGGTGAGCCAAATTCTTGACTTGGTCAACTTCCTCTTGGAACTTCAGTAGCTTCTTCTCTAGTGGAGACATACCCTCTTGCAGAACCTAAATACCGCGATCATCAACGATCTCAACATGTTCATCCCTGTTGTCTTTTCTGATGCCGCTTGCCTCTGCCATCTTAGTTTTACCCTTGCTTTTTCCTTTGGGAGGACTAAGAGGAGGAGGGCCCTTTGATCTTGTGCGGTAGGTGGATGATGCCAGAATGCACGAACCAACCTTTAGGGAGGGGAATAATAAAGAAAGAAAAAAAATGAAAAAAAGTAATGAAGGTAGTGAGGATCATAAAAAAGTATTGCAGTATTTAAACACATAAGGCGGAAATGTAAAGCGTGTCCTAAGTTGGGGACCTTTTTGTGCCCGAGGTAGGCCTAGCGACAAATTTATTTGGAGAACTTAAGATGCTAAATGCCTCATTTTATTGATAATAAAATAGACAAATCCAACACGACTCTAAGAATGTGAAAAATATAAAATGTCACTAATGGCCAGGGGCCTTATTACATGAGAAGGCAAAGTAAAGACAATCCTATCTACTTGGTCCCAGAAGGAGCTTCCCCAAACTCAGCATCTCTGCTTGCCTTGATCAGCATCCCATCTCGTGGAGTCCCAGCAGCAAGTAGGTCCTGGCTAGAATTACTCCTTCGGCCTTCTGACATGTCTCGATCCTCCTAATGAACTTCTCCTCTAAGTCGACTATGTCTCGCTCCAAGTGTGCTAGCCTCTGGGTGGAGGTGATGGCCATGTCTTTACGTTCCTCTATCAGCTTCTTGTTGGCCTCGTGTATTTTGTGATGATCTTCTTCACAATCACGGAGCCTCTTGCTCAACTAGTTGAGTCTAGTCGTTGCCTCGGCCTTCTCATCTATGACCCTGTGGCCTTGAGCAAACCCTGGCTCGATACTTCCAACCCAGTTATCTTCCAACCATCCCAGATAATAAGGAGAGTAACCAGCATGATACCTGTCGAGTTCGATAGTGTCCTTTTCTAACCGGATCTTGCAGTGCCACAAATGCTAAGCTTGGCACTTATGAGGGATGTCGTTGTTTTGGAAATTTTCCGTGAGATGACTCATCTTCTCGACCCTTGGTATAACTTTCTTCCTTCCTGCCTGCCTTATGACTCGGATTGGGACGTAAGGATACGTCCCTCTTAAGCCAATCAATATCAGAAATGGGGTGTCTCGAGTTTGGATGATGAACTCGTCGGTTGGGAACCACTCAAACATCCACTGAATCTGATCCTCGGTCAAGTTTCCTAGAACCTCGGCCCATCCATTGGCATTTTTCGGCTGAGCAAACATGTCGGGGATGTAGTTCATACGCTTTGGATAATGGAAAGAAATATGATCATCCCAAATTCTCCTATGGATGTCCTGATGGTAGTCGCCCTTTTGCAAATGCTCAGTGAGCCACAATTGGAGTAACAGATTGCAACCCTCGAAATTTTTTGCCCTTCGTTGACACTTTTCCAAGGCTCGGTACATGTTAGCAATGATCATTGGCACGATACTGAAGTCCTGCCCGTCAATCCATTCCATCACAGTCTTGGTAAACATAGCCAACTTGGTGTGGATTCTTTCTTTCTTTGTCGGAAACACCATCAGGCTCAAGAAGCATACTATAAAGACGAATACCCGGCGGTGAATGTGCCCCAGAGAAGTAAGGGTGAACTCTTCCTGATAAGTGCGGTAAGACTGGTTACGACCATACCTCTCGTACAAATAGTCAAAGGGGATGTACGAGTCTTCCAAGCAGACCAAGTCTAGATTTTTCTTTAGTCCCATCATCTTGAGAAAACCTCGGTCCGTACGATTTTCAGGCATCAATAACCCTGGAGACTCCCAAGCTAACCCTCCTATTTCCTCAAGCAATGGTGTCATCTCATTGTTTCCAAATCGAAAGACCGACCGATCACAGTCCCAGAACAGGGTAGCAGATTCTATCATCATGTTGTTAGGCTGAATGTTCAGAAGAGAGGGAAGGTTGACCAAGTGTTTTCTGACGACTATTTTTGTCACTGGAGTGAAGATCCTCCCACCAGTTTAGTAGTTTGGGGTGGATATTTGTGATCATGCCGAATCTGGGGACCTCGTGCCTCATTTTTGCAAAACAAACAGGTTAGGCCCTTACCCCCACCAGACTCGACTATTTAACATCAATAATTAGCATGAGCATTTAGTTCTCCAAATAAATGCACAGAACGTGAAGGCGTCCATTTGGGTTCCAGGGAAACCCAATGGACTTTGGACAAGGCTATCTTAAAGGCTATTGTGCGGACAACAGGTTAGCCTGGCTAGGTTTGACCATGATGCATGCAACATACAATAGAGTAAGGTTTTTATGGGGTTTTAGACCGGTACCCTTGAGCAGACAACTCAAGGGGGAAGGCACGGAACTGTCGACTGCACCGCTGATCGACTAGTTTTACCGCAAATACGCCTTTCCGAATTTAGGGGTAGTAATATTGGAATAGCGCAACCACTCATTGTAAGCGTTGCTATATGATTTTTGTTTGGCACATGTGGAATATGAATGCGGAGCATGATATGCAATAAATAACATTTAAACAAGTAGGCATGTATTTCAAATTGAGGAAAGCGGTAAAGAAAGGAAATACGGCAATTATAATTGAAAGCAGTTACAAAGAAAACATGAAGATACGTCAGTTTTGTTTAGGCAAATAAATACTTGCGGAAATAAACAGTTAACAACATATAACGGGGAATAGGAAAGGGTATAAACATTCAAACAGAAATTGAAAGGTCCAAATTCACAAGACAACCTGTAATGGTGTAAGCCTAGGGAATATCCCCAGCAGAGTCGCCATGCTGTCGCGCGCCCTTTTTTTCCTCCACATGGGTCAGGTGCAGAGAGATCGGGTTTATAACATTCTGGACAACTCCTTAAAGGAAGAGTCGCCACCTAATGATTTTGTGGTGCGTTAGGGCACCTAGAGTAGATAACTCATGAACTGGTTTGCATTACCATAGATTGTGTAAGGGTTTGAAGTTATCCTAAGGGGAAGGTGTTAGGCACCCCTCAAGATCCACAACTGTGGGTCCCAACCAAGAAGTTTTGTGAATTTGGACGGTAAACAAATAGCAAGTAAGGTTCATATAAGAGGGGATGTCAAACAAGTATGAAAATCTTTAAGGGTTTTTGAGAAACATCAGAGTAAAAACATTTGAAAAGAATTGTCCTAGGTTTAAAGTAATATGGATCACATCAATGCAATACCCGGTAATCACTCCTCGAAGAGGGGCTACACGTGGTATTAGCGCACCGGTCATCATATTTGTATTCTACCCTTCCCACCCCGTAGAGGTTATTTAAAGAAGCGCATGCTGGTCACGAAAACTTATTGCGTGCTATTACCCGTCCCATTCTATAAGTCCCAGAGAGTGTTTAGGACTACTAATCCTACAAGGTGAGTACTAAGTTGAACCCCCTACGTTTAAAAGGACAAAATCCTAAGCGACATATAAAACAATTAGGACTATAAATATGGGGAACACGTAAGGGAAGATAAGAGGCCCATAGATCCCTCCACAAGTAAACACGTAAATAGCACGTCTCAAACACAACAAGGGTCTCAAAATCAGAACTTAAAGCAGGAAATTTGAGTGGAAAACAATAGGTTTCGGCAGGTTTTAGCAAAGGGAAATGATTTTGAAAACTCAGTAATAAAACAGGAAATTCACTTAAAACAGAGTAGTTTTCAGGAAAGAGTGATGGATTCCGGAGATCCAGTATATCAAAGACAGGAGCAGGAATTTAAAATGCACAACAGATTAGATACCTTTCTCAGTAAAACAAGTGAATAATTCCAGAAGAGCCAGTAATTGGAAGTGAGGCAGGACCCTTTAAATAAAACATAGTGATCTCGAAAAGGAGTGACTAACTTTGAAGTCCAGTAGTTCAAAATAGAGCAAGATCAATAATCTCTAGGAGTTTTAGGGGAGTGAGTGCATACTTTCAAGAACCAGTAATTTGAAAAATAGAGCAAGGGTTTAGGAAAACAGAATGATTTGGATGAACTTTAGAAAAGGAGAATCATTTTGAAAATCCATCAGTTGCAGGAGTAAAAGTAGTGACAAACAACAAGGTTCTAAGGTTTTCAGAAGAGACTGATTTGTTCTAAGGATCACTTTTAATACAAGCAAGACATAAAACGATTGAGTTTTATGTCATTAGGCCTAAGGTTTGTCTAGGCGTTCGTAATACTGATTATTTGTCTTATGAGAATCAAAACTAGTGAAATGCAAGTCCTTAACCCTGATTTTAAAAGACATGGAATACATTGAAGACAATGTTGAATTTGCAGAAACATTTATTAGCCATTTTTTACACAGTTTTAACGAGGTTATTAGATTTCATACATACTGACTAGGTGTTCAACAGAATAACAAACATGCTGAAAGAAAATTCCTAGAGAACATGGTATCTAATGCACACCTTGGTACTTAAAACATGATTTCTAAATTGTAGTGCTTATGAAAAAATGCAGCAGCAGTAACGTTATAGCAACTCATTACTTTGTTATAGTTATTAACTGTGAGCAGGACTTATAAGATGACATGAATATAGTAGACATGCTGAAATAAAGAACTAAACATGATTTTTAATGCATGTTATGCATGTCCTAAACATGATACTATTGCACACATAGGTAAATAAATCCTATAGTCATGATTTCTACCCATAACTATCTAAGCATGCATAATCCCCTCCCATAATTACTACCCATCCCCAAATATTCGTTTACAGATTATTACATGCCAAAAATAATGAATTACACAACTGAATAAAGGCAAATCAAGAAGCTATACTATAGAGAGCCTGACAGTAGACCCAAAGTACCAAATCCCTTTGCCATATGCCATGACCTTTCAACCCAAGTGTGTCATAGTCTCTAAGGACCTCAGGAGATCCTGGACAATGCTCACACCCAGGTACCCTAGCCAGGGATGAGTAAGTGCAGTGTAGAGGGCCAACCTTGTGTGTCAGAGTTCAATGGGTACTCAGAGGTCCCCAAGTCAGAGCTCACACGAAGGGGGAAGAACCTAGTATCTAAGAGTAGTGGGTAGTGCTTGGAGTTTTAAAAGAGAATTGGAGTTTGAAAAGAGTAATTTTAAAATAACAACACTTTGAGAAATAACTTTAAGAACAGTAGTAGAACAGAGTTACAAATTCTCATAGTTATTGCATAGTTATCATAAAACATCACATATCAAGTAGAGTCACATATTAGGTATAGAGTCAGAATCATACAGCATTTAGGTATCATGTAGGGGGACACATGTCTGCAGTATTAGAAGTTAAGTAGAGGATGAGAACATATAATAAACAACAGTCGTTTGAGACAAGAAAAGGATAAACACATAGATAAAACAGGCATGCTGACTCCATGGGAGTCAAACAGGGTTATAGTAAATCATACAAGGTAAAGCATGAGACATATTATACTAAAAGGGAAGGGGAAATCATAGAATCATGCTAGTTACACGGTAGGCAATAGAACCATAAAATAAAGCACAAAAGGCGCAACAAGTATATTAACATGAATTGAAACATATTGTGTTGGGACTCTGTAAACTTAAATTAGGAACATACCAGTCAAAGTTATAGAACAGCAAAATACAAAGAGATAGAGTAACAAACAGCAGTATGCAGAACAAGAGAGCAACAGGATAGTAGTGTACAAAAGCAAGGGAGAAACAAGGATTACTCAGTCTTGGCTTTCAGCCGACTGAGTAGTCAATAACTAATGTGACGAGCAAGAAAGGATGTGTATGAAAACAAATAAGACTCAGAACAATGTCAGTGTTCTGAGTTTTGAGTATGCCTTAGTGATATGCATGTATCAATGTGTGTGTTATGCTCTCAATATCAGTGTCTGTGTGTGTGAATTTCAGTGTCTATGTGTGTGAATTTCAGTGTTTGTGAAGAGGGAAGACAGGTCTTTATATAGTTTTGAAAACGAGTAGTGCATAGGCAAATTATAGAAATAACAATCAATCAACACCAATTTTAAGATAAACTGGACTCCTTTAATTAAGGAGTCTAGTTTCAAACGGTAAAGTCAAGGCAGAATAAGGAAAGAAAAATAAGTCTAATAAGGCTGATTAGGGCAGAAACATTCCCTTAGTGCACAAACGAAACCAAGTACATAGTATATAATTAAGGAAAGTTGAACTAACAGTATATTTATAAAGTAAAGGGTGTTAGTTTTGAAAATCGATTGAATGAATCTCGGATGCAATCACAATTACAGGGAATCAAGTATAATTAAGGAAAGTATCGTATAAGCAAGGACACAATTTCGAAATTAGTACAGAGAATACACAAAGCAAACTAGTATAAACCATTACGCGAATAATTAGTAAGAGCAAGTAGTCAGACTTTTAGACAACGATCATTAAGCAAAAATAGAAAAACCCTAAGCAACATTTAGAACAACAAGAAATTAAAACTCCTATCAACGAGCTAGAACCGAAATCACGAAGGACACACAAATAGCTTCGTAAGAAGTGAATATACATAGTCGTGTGATAAAAGACAACCTAGAGAATTAGGGTTTTAGCACAGTAGTTCAGACAACAGAAAAAGCATGAGGAAATCGTTAAAACATAGTAGAGATTGCTAAAAATCAAAAGAGAACTTGCTTTGAAGACAGGGTTAAGAAACCCTAAATTTGAAATCATTAAAAAGGGAGTTTCTGGAGAAAAATATAGAAAAGCTTTATAATATTGCATATGTAGATCTTAAAGAAAATATTGAAATATAGGATACTAGGGTTTCTTGGAACCCATAAAAGAGGGAAAACCTCATGAATGGCATCAATTTAAGCCAGAGATACTACAACACTTATCCAAACGGCCGGGGAAAGGCCGGAGCGTGGAAAGAGGCCCGAAGGAGGTGAGTGAACCGCTCTAGGTTCGTCTGAAGAGCCTAGGATTTCACTGAGTAAGTGAGAGGCAAGTAGGTGGCCAGGAGATGATAGGGAACCAGGGTTCCGGTGAGAGAACTGGCCGGAGAAGAGGAACAGACCCCATCGGGAGGGGGGGGGGAAGAAGCCAAGGAGGCTTCTAGAGAGTAACATAGAGAGATAGAGAGAAGAGAGATTAAGAGTCTCGAAGTAAATGAGACCGGGGGGAGGGGGTTAGGTGAGAGTTAATTATGGAAAGAAGGGATCTGGGTCGTTGATCTTATTGATCAACGACTCAGATTTAATTAGGATTTGGGCCGAGTATGGATTAGGATTGGGCTGGGTATTTGATTGGGGTTTGGGTTGGGTAATTGGGTTAGTTAAATCTGATGGGTTGGGGTTAAAATTGGATAGGTTTTAAAATAAAAGTGGCTAGATATTAAATACCCATAAAATAGATAAATAAATAATAAAATAGCTAATATCTGTATAAAATATGAAATTAATGCTTCATAAATAAAAAAAATTAAAGTAATTGGATAACATAAAATATAAAAAAAATGAATAATTATTGATTTAGATAGTATAAAATGTATAATTAGGCTAGAATTGCAAAATTGCTATAACTATAGCTAAATAGTGCTAAATTGGCTAATTTGTGAAATAATCCGATCCCAATAGAATTAGAAATGACATATTGAGCTGTGAAATATTTGGAAATTATTTATAACATAATTTATGAATTATTTAAATATGAAATATTAAAAAATAAATAGGAAAATAATTTAATAAAAATAGGGAAAAATAGGGAAAAACTCTCATTATTACAAAGACTAATTTTGAGGGCTTATATGCAAGTTTGAAAATAATTTGAGAAAAAATTGGGTATCAACAACTGTTACATGCTATTTTCCTTCCTTGTTGAGCATTTCTTAATATGCCTAACTTTCCTTATTATGTTTATTTCTCGTGATAGTTTTGCCTATCTTGTGATCGAAAGTTCTTGAGTTGATGTATTTATTGTAACTTGAACTGCTGCCATTGTTGTTGTTGTACTTTTTGTGGTGATGCACGAGGTTTCTGTCGTGCGGTTGTTGATATGGGGATTTGCACGAGGTTTCTGTCGTGCCGTGTTTACTATTGATATTGCACATGCGGCGCGATAAGGCGGGATATGAGATTGAGGGTTGCGCATGTGGCGTGACAAGGTGGGAACATCCTTATGCACGTGTGGAGAAACAAGGCGGGCATATACTTTACTATTGCACACGTGGCGAGACAAGGTGGGCTATGTCAAGGATTGTTTGTGATACTTGTGTTGTCCTGGAGGCATTCCTTGTTGTTGAAATTGTGTACTGGAACTCTTACTATGTGAGTTTATTCGTGTGGAAATTTGTGAGATGAAAATGTACGTGTTTCCCTTTTCCCTTCCCTTATGTTTATTGGTTGTTGAAATCATGTTAGGACACCTGCACAAGCATGCACATAGTTAAGTACCACTAATGGATTTAGGACTCCTTATTGTTGTCAAGTATAAATACTCTTGTTGTGCTTACCATATGGGTGGAAATGACCCCAATTGGCACGTGAGTCATCCTTGCAATTAGTACTCGAATGAGGGCGCAAGATGCCAAGTGTTAGGGTTCAATCATTGGGACCCGTAAATGGTGATTTGTCCGAGGTTCGGAACCTCGTGGAGATGACTATGAATTTGATGTAGAAGTGGTTGAAGTTGTTGAGTCATTACATGTACGTGTTGTATATCTACATGCCGGATTTGTTTTTTTGTTCTATTCAGTCTTTGTGTTACTTCATGGTTTCCGCTGATACTTATTATTTTCCTTCTTTATCGAATTCACTGTCTTGTTAGCTATATTACATAGCCTTTATGTGTATATCATTATTTTCCTGATTCCTATATGGATACTTGTTCAGTTTTATTAGACCAGTGGGTGTCTTGACTAGTCCTCGTCACTACTTCACCGAGGTTAGTCTTGATACTTACTGGGCACCGCTGTGGTGTGCTCATACTACTCTTCTGCACATTTTTGTGCAGATTCCAGGTTTTGCATAGCCGGCCGATTGATTGTCAGTAGCGCGGTTGCTGTTCTGGAGACTCAAGGTAAAACCGCTTCAGCGTTTGCATTTTCGGAGTCACCATCTTATACTTTTTTTTGCACTGTTGTACTTATTTCTGAAAAGTGGTATTTTAGTAGTTTAGTGTAATTTCTCTAAAGCTTATGACTTGTACTTCCGGGTTTTTGGGAATTTACAATGTGTAAAGAATTTCTTATTTCAGAAAAATATTTGACTCTATTTATTATTGTTGTTATTCCATGAATATTAGACTTATCTAGTCCTTAAGACTAGGTGCCAACACGATACCCAACAGAGAAAATTTTGGGTCGTGACACTCTTGCTCTAGTTGATCCCAGCTATCAATAGATCCAGCCTCGAGGTTTGTATACCAATAAAAAGCATTTCCTTTTAGCGAGCGGGCAAAATGTTTGACGAGGTAATCTCCATAACGTTGTTGCATGTCTCAACGAAGTGCGCCACATGTTGCTTTGGATTTCCTTTACCATCAAACTGATGAAACTTTGGAGGTTGATAGCCAGCAGACATCTTCAACATATCGATCCTTGCAGTGTACGAATTTGCGTATATAAGGGAGGACTTGGCAGAAACTTCATACTTATTCTTAATAGTTCCTTCAATGAACTCCTTCAATTGATCGATGGGAATCATCCCTTCAGATGAGACAAGGATAGTCTTAGCGGATGCTACTCATCTTAGGGGAGAATCAATCTCTAGAACTTCGGGAGCTTTCCAGGTGCATGGGTGGATTCTTCTTCTATCAAGATTCCCACCCTGTCTGTTAGCTTGTCAATTCTAGTATCTTGATTTTGCATGCACTTGGTCAAGCCAGCAATTTCTTCCGTCAAGTTCGCCAACTGCTCTTCCATAGATGAAGTGTTTGTCTCCATGACTTGCATGATTGTTGTAGATGATTGAGAGTAGTATGGATTGTCACACATATTGATTCTCGAATGGCTCACGCTATGCGGTGTAAGTGGGGAGGATCCATATCTTGAAGCATCATCATCTTCCTTCACAGCAGAGTTCTTGGATCCGGAGAGGTCAAGCAGAGCAAGAGTTTTCTTGATCTTTTCAGCAACATCGCTTCCTCCTTCGGGTACGTTTGTGGAAGATCTTGCTCCTTTTGAAGATGAAGATCCGAAAACAGGGGTTGATGTGGACGACACTTGGAGTGCTTGTTGTCATAAAGAGCTTGCTTTGCTCCTCGTTACTGGTTCGAAGCTTCCAAAGGTAACATCGAGGATGCTTTCCACATCAGCATAGAACTTGGAGTTAGCATCCTTGGTGGAAGTTGATCCGGGGTTTGTTTTCATTGAAACCATTTTGATGTTGGGGATTGAAAAGTTGAGATGGGAGGTAGAGATTGTCCTACTGGGCATGCCAGAATTTGTAGACAATAAATTGCGTCGAGAAAATAAAATCAGGACCGAATTATATTGCAACAATCATAGTATTTTATTTCAAATATTTGAGTGTTACAATCTCTATGAATCCTCTGATTCTTCTTTTCAACAGTAAATAAAAGAGCCTCCGAGCTTAATCTTGAATTTTATTTTATTTTAATCCAAGTACTTGAAGCTTGATCTTTATCTTGACTTACTTTTAATCCAAGGGCTTGCAGCTTGTTCTTGAATCTTCGTCTTGATCTTTTAATCCTTAGAACACTTGAATGCTTGTAGCTTTTAGAGAAATCCGGAGCGTTTGATCCACGAGCTCCTTCTTGCTTCTTGTTATCACTTCTGGTGTCTTTCTCAGTTATGAAGACCCCTTTTTATAGTTGTGGGAGGGGAGAGTTATGATAAGAACAAACTCTTTCCGACCAATCAAATTGAAGTGTGACAAGGCCACATTTGATCGGCCAGAACATGTCACTCGCACAACTGACACGATTTCTTTAGCCTTTTAATGTGACTTGGCATGCCTTGTCATTTTAACACATGGCATGATCTTATTGGCTCTTCCATTTGACTTGGTGTGTCACGTCATTTGACACGTGGCATTGGGCCTCTAGGAAGATGCCATCTTGAGCCTAATTAAGTAGGTTCATCACTTTAGCCCAATTAAATGAGCTAGCTCAATGGATTAAGATTTACTTATTTAATCTATATATATTGGATTATGTAATTAATAATTATATTAGCCCGTAATACTTATTTGGACTAATATATTTAAAATATAATCTAAATTATTTATTGAATTTGAATCCAATAAATTTTACATGCCTATCGGTATAACTTTTTTTTTATTTGGCTAAAAAATATAGTACAACCATATCTTTTTTACATAATTGGCCCGAAAAGGAAGAAATGCACAGTTGAAACAAACAATTAGTTGATCTAAAAAAATACAAAGCTAAGCTAAAATATGCATTTTATATTTAGATGAAACAAGAAGAAATACTAATTTGGAGCAAATAAATAGTTTTATATGACTACGTGAAAATATGAAAATACCCCTTTTAGAAACTGATTTTTTTGTTATTTTTCGGTCTCACCTGCCTAAAAGAATATATATATATATATATAGGCTGATTTTTGGACAAAGTACGCTTATGGGCAAGCCCCCTCCAGTCGCAATGGTGTGGAGTGTCAGAGGTTGTTACCTCATGGCCAACTCGAAGGGGCTGAAGTTCGACGCAAAGCTTTTTGGTTGTTAAGTTATAGCAGGACTGAGCAACATCCAACACCAGCGTAAGTCCTTCTGGTTTGCACTAAAGTGGCTTAAGTAACCCTCGTGGAGTTCGTTTATTCTCTAGATCTGAGCTTTCAAAGATATGACGACCTACGACATCTGATGGATCCCCGTTAGCAACAACCACGGTAGTAGTTGCGGAACTACTGGGTCGGGAGAGGACAACCTCTTGTTCCCGCTCCTCTTTCTTCACTTCGGGGACGGAGGTCCTACAGTAGGTAACAATAGGCACAAGCAAGTTGACCGAAGAGGACCAGTGCTTCTATTCCTCCACCGAGGTGCCGTTCTTATATATAATTGAAGGTGTCCACTATATAGATCCTCACTATCCATGTCGTTCATATGAGTTCATTCCTAGTCTTAATATATGTCTTCAAATTTTTTACAAACTATATATTTCCTCTGTTCCATTTCATATAGCAAACTTTCCTTTAGTATGTTCCAAAATTAGAAATATATATACGTACGGGATGGGTCTCCAACACCCGATGTCGTAAATTTTTATTTAAGTTTTCTACAAAGTATATAGCACTCATATGTTCCATTTCATATATTTCTTTACTATATTTCAAAAAGAATGGCACCTTTCAATAATTGGAAACCTGTTATCGTTAAACTTCACATGCCATAGAGAGAGTGTGTGTAAGGGGAAGTAAAAAAAAAGAGAATACCCTGATACGTCCATAATAATACCACTTAAATTCCACAAAACTTTAATGTTCCACAAACAAAAATGTAAAAATACTTCAAACGGATAGCTATAATTATCCTTGATTCGTTTTAGCCTCTGTGTTTTAGACACGATAATGTAAGTGCATGCCTCTACTGTAGTACATGATCAGCTATACTTCTCATAGGGGAACTCCAAGCTGCACTTATATCTGGATTTGTACACTGACCTTGTTACAAAGGAGGTAACTTTTCGTTTCTGCAATCTTCCTCGCTAGAATTTGCATTCGTGATTGTAGGGATACAAGATGGTGTCATTGCAGCTGATGGTATAGTTTCTCTAGGCAAATAGCACAATGATTTCACTGGAGAAGACTTTCTCATTTAAAGTGAGCTGCACGTCCCGCTAAATTGGAGATGCATTACCTTTTCAGCACCTACTATGTTCAGATTGAGCCATCTCCTCTTCATCTGCAAAGACATTGGTCGGAATGAGTACATAGTGAGAACAATAAGACGGACCTCTGAATGTTTCTTGACCACCAGAAATGGACCGTGCGTCTGTGCAACCTTCAGTAAGCAGAGTAGAAGTAACTGATACCAAGATTAGACTTTGGTTCAAGAGAGGTGAAATAAGACAACTTTTAGAAGAAGGGAGTATCACCTTATCTACGTTTCTATTTCTATTGATATATTTATGAGCGTATGATAATACTGCATTCCCTGAATCCATTTGCTATGATATAAAGTTTAATAAAAAATATGTAGACTTTTAAAACTTGGTCTTAAATATTATATAATATTTGTGTGGCTATAAATACTTCTCATTAAGTAAATAATGAAATGTGTAATTTGTTTTAACCATACTAATAAAAAATAGTGCCAAGCAAAGTGGAATGGAAGGAGCTCAATCATCATAAGTGACAATATGTCGATAGAACTTTTCATGACCTACTTTCATGTACACACAAAGGATCAACATAATTCATTAGTTATAAGTAGCTAAGCAGTTGGTAAATTTGCAGTGTGAACTACCCTAATTGGTGTGCTTATTTTCAGATGAAAAACAGATGTATTATCTTTAACTACTCCATATATACATGTGGTTATGGGATAGACTGCAATTATTCAAGAAAAATTACAACTGACTAAATCCCAAAGGAAAGAAACAGTCTAACCGACACATTCAGATGCAAATAAAATTTTCATTTTCTCATTATTTTTCATGTCTAAGAAATAGGAGCACTATTTTCTTAACAAGAGAATGTTGAAGTATTACATGTACTTTATTGTGTTTTCCCTCTTTTGTCCCTGAACTTTTTCCACCTTTTTTCGAAACATACGTCACTGAAAATTGCCAGCTCCTCCAAAACCCTGCTTACTTTGCGGTTACAAAGGAGCTAACTTTTGGTTTCTGAACTATTCGTCGCACTAGAATTTGCATTTGGCATGGTAGATGAATCAGAAGGTGTCATAGCAGCTCATGATCAATGCACTAGGCAAATGTCAAATGATTTTACTGATGAAAATGACTTCTCATAAGATGAAGTAACCTTCTCCGCAC